>JABTTQ020000327.1:0-194321 GCA_016081115.2 Rehmannia glutinosa
GAGAATACTCAATAAAGAACTATGGTTCGAGAAGAAGAATCCGTTCATGTAGTATTCGATGAGCCAAACATAAATGGAGAAGACATTGAAGAAGTCGGTGATAAGTTTGAAACATCCAACCTCACGAAGAGTCCCTATCTTTGAAGCTGAAGCGCGGGGATTATCAATCGAGGAAAGAAGATGAGATAGTGAATCTCAAAAGCGGTGAAAATCTGCGGTAATGAGTAATCACGAGAGAGCTCGACCACAACAACCACGGCAAGTCAATCGAACCACTAACTCAATCCAACGATGTAAGATGGGCCGAGAGACCATCCACGAGAACTTGTCATTGGAGATATAAGAGAAGGCGTCAAGACAAGATCCGTAACCCAACAAGAAGCAATGTTCACATGCTTCATCTCGCAGAATAGAGCCCAAAGATGTGTCACAAGCATTGGATGACACACATTGGATTCAAGCTATGCAAGAAGAGCTGAATCGGTTTGAGAGAAATAAAGTATGGGAATTAGTACAAAGACCCATACATCAAAATGTTATTGGAACCAAATGGGTATTCAGAAATAAGATGAACGAAAGGAAGGCTGTGGTAAGAAACAAAGCAAGACGGGTAGCCAAAGGATATTGCCAAGAAGAAGGAATAGATTTTGATGAAACATTTGCTCGTAGCAAGATTGGAAGCCATAAGGATGTTTTTGCCTATGCGACTCACAAAAATTTCATCGTATATCAAATGGATGTAAAAAGTGCATTCCTCAATGGTCTATTGGAAGAAGAAGTGTATGTTGAACAACCTCCAGGGTTTGAGCAGAAGACTTTGGAGACAAAGTATACAAACTCAAGAAAGCCCTCAGACGGATTGAAACAGCACAGGAGAGCATGGTATGATACCTCGTCACAATTCCCGATGAAAATGGATTCACAAAAGGAAAAGTAGATAGAACACTTTTCAGAATTCAAGACAAGAAGAGTATATCGCTTGTTCAAATATATGTGGATGACATCATTTTTGGATCCACTAACAAAGAGTCGTGGTGAAAAATTCTCAAACCTCATGCAAAGTAAATTTGAAATGAGCATGATGGGAGAGCCGACATTCTTCCTTGGACTTCAAGTGAAACAGTGAAGGATGGAACCTTTATAAGTCAAACAAAATACACCGTGAGATTTAATGAAGAAATTTGGTATGGAGGAGAAGTCTTCCGAAAAATACCAATGAACACATGGTCAAAATGGACATGGATGCGGATGGCAAGCCTCAGATCAAACAAGATACAGAGCACTTATTGGATCACCGCTCTATCTCACAATGCCTAGCAGACACATCACCTTTGTCGTAGGTGTATGTGCAAGATTTCAATCTTCTCCAAAAGAGAGCCATATGATCGCAGCCTAAGAGAATATCGAGATACTTAAAAGGAAGCCGGAAGTAGGCCATGGTATCCAAAGGAAGGTGGATTCAAGCTAATTGGCTATTCAGACTCGACTATCCGGATGCGAGTGGACAGGAAGAGCACTTGAGGCACATGTCAAATGCTAGGAAACAGACTAATTTCTGGTTTAGCAAGAAGCAAAACTCAATAGCCACCTCTACGGTGGCGAGGAATACATAGTCGGGCAACTGTTGCAGCCCAAGTCCTATGGATGAGACAAGTGAGAGATTATGAAGTTGAAGAAAAAGAAATTCCAATCATGTGTGATAAACAAGCGCAATTGCAATCACTCAAAATCCTGTGTTGCACTCAAGAACAAAACATATAGATGTCGATATCACTTCATAAGAGATCACGTTGAAAAGAAGGACATTATCTTGGAATATATCTCAACCGACAAAGCAACTAGCCGACATCTTCACAAAACCATTATGTGAGTCAAGATTTGAAGAACTCAAACATGAGTTGGGGCTAATTGAGCTAAGCCGAGACACGAAGGAAGAATCAAAGAAAAGGAATGGAACAGAAAGAAGGTGAAAAAGATTTCAAAACAAAAATCAGCTCAAGAATCACCAGATCGGAAAACAACTATACCAAGTCGGTGAGCAGTCGAGTCACTAAGAGAAATGTGAGAAGAGAGTTAAATCACCCTAAGAGATAAGTGATTAACTTATGAGCAAAGTGACAAAAACGCAATCGTTTTTGACTTAAGGAATGTTTTAAGAGACACATCAAAGATAATGATGATGTGTACACATAAAGCGCACACCAAGCCTATGATTGGATATAAATCTTTGCCGCATTAAATACGAGACATGAATCGCTCAATATCGTGTTAAAATCAAGCCGTTGATTTCGATCACGATTCAAAACCCCCGTCGCACGCCCTTTCATAAAACCATATTTAAACCATTTTCGTCCGTTTCTCTCTCACACTTCTAAAACTGTTCAATCTCTTTCTCTCAAAAAGCAAAGGCAAATACTCTCAAAACCCTATCAACCTTCAAATCAAATTTCTGAACTTTTCCTTGAAATTATTTCGAGAAATGGCACCAACGTATGACTTTACCAAGTTGGGAAAACAAATCCACACCGGTTTGACCGTGGATTTCGCGGAATGGTGAAGCAGGGGTCCGACGACACCCGTGAAGAAAATCGCGAGAAGTTAGAAACGCCAGGATCAAAACCGTTTTAACGCCGAATATCCTATGACCTACGTGGAGGAGGTCGCACAATTCTACGTGAATGCCGAGATTCACGATGAAGGAATCAAGTCATCTGCTCACGGGAAGCACCACTATCACCGCCAAGGATTTGGTGAATATTGCTCACTACTACAGAGGGAGCATCTCGAGATCAAAGAGGTGATGTAAACTTGGCCGACGCATGGAAAGAAATAGCCAAGTCCGCGACGTTTCGACAAAATAATATACACACAAACAAGAGATCGTCAAGGAGGATTATCACAAATTGTTGGACATTGTTGCCAAGTGTATCGACATCAAATTGGCAGCTTTGACCAACTAAATCACAAAGGCAAAATTGATTGTGATGGCTGCAATAATCGAAGAAAAAGAAGATAAATCAGGCTGAGTTTATCTACAAAGCAGATTTCCGCTTAACGTGGGGAACAAGTCCTTCAAAGAAGATGGGTCATTTGGAGGATCTCTCGGGATATGGCCTGGTGATTGGCGGCTATTGGAGGTAAAAGGAGTACCTCTTAGACATGGGAAAGCATTCCATGTTAACAAGAGGATGTTCGTGAGCTAATCTCTCTCGGTGCTCGTGTCGAGCGTACGCCAAGAGAGCCGACACCAAAGTGAGGGGGAATCACTGACCGAAGACACGGATGCTTCCTCTCCAACAAGAAGAAAGCCGCCCTGCAGCCGCTGCCAAGAATCTTCGCTCCCTCGCAGCAAAAGAAAACAAACATGCTCTCCGCCCGCAGCAGAGTCACACCGCCGCAGCAGAGTCACCGCTCTGCGGCCGTGTCACCCGCCCTCCAGCAGCGGTCGAGAAGGACTCACAAATTCCTCTACGATCGTCAAAGGAGGAGAATCGGCAAGCCTAGACGGCCAGCTCCTCGTAAACATACACAAACACGCCCCAGCCGCCCAAGACTCGAGAGGACACCGTCCTCGAACCAAATCCCTCCGGGTACAAACTAAGAGACGAAGAAGACTTGTAAAGCAATCCGAACAGGGAGAAACTAGTGAGTCAGCTACTCAAGACAGATACTCGAGACTACCGGAGAAGTAGAGTCTCCGGACGTAGTAGATGAAATGCCAAGTCTCACGAAGGTGATCAGCAGGCAACTCAAGACACAAATTTGTAGCTCACACACCAAACTCAAGAAGAACCAAAGCAGATAGTGATGTAATGATCCTATCTCCACCTTACCCGGACATCCGAGTAATCGTCTGCGTGAGTGGAGAAAATGGAAGTTGAGCAAGTCAAGGGAACAGTTCCAACGGCCTGAATTCATAGAAGAAGAAGAGGAACTACTAAACTTTCTTGGATTATCATGCTCCTGACTCTAGATGAAGACAATTTGCATGGATATTTCGCAGATCTACAAGGACAAGGGAGAGAAAAGCAAGTGAAGAAGTCAAGCACGTGAGAAGGCAAGACCGCTCTATTTCCGGCACCACGTAACACTTCCATCCTCTCCTTGATGTCTTCTCCGAAAGTGATGAGGAACAGGCAGAATGTCACGCCACGGAGAAGAATTGCAGATGCAGAAGAAGCATTGCATGAATCAAGAATCCTTCACGAGCAAAGATCGATGGAGGACCAGGAGAGTCCTCGAACACAAATGAAATCGATCCAATGGGAGTGGTTCAGCAAATAGCCACCGATGTTGCTGCTACCACTTCCCCAGCTCACTCGGGAAGAAGGCAATAAGGAGTGGCGATGAAACCGGGCTAGTAGGGACCCCGGTCGAGCCAACCCCTATTGAAGGTGTGCTACCACCGCCCCAACGGCCGAACCATCAATTGCAACAGCCGGGAGTCCGGAGACGAGTGACCCCACTCTAAGTCACTCGGTGGTGCGCCACCGAGGGGAAACTTCCTCCACCGGCAGCAAGGTCGGAGGATGCAGATGACTCCACAAAGAATGTAGGAGGTGAAGTGGAGAAAACTCAAACGCAAGAAGAACAAGAAGTTGCCATCAACTAAGCTGGGGCGATTGAGACTGAGATCTCTCACCGAGGTGCCAACCGCTTGAAGGCTAATGACGCCGTGCGATGAGTCGAGGCACGGAAGGAATGCCCTCCGGGAGTTAACACTGGCGATGAAAGTGCAATCCATGGGGTTGAGACTCCAATGGATGCCATTTGTAGAAGACCCTAAGACAGTGACACCTTTGTCGAAAGGGAGGACCAAGGCCTCGCAGAGAGAGCGCCGGAGGAAATGAAGGCCACGGGAGGTTGAGACTTCCGGGGCAAAGAGGTGAAGTAGAGAACATCCCTCCCGCAATCATTGACCCATCCGAGAAGGAGATCGGCGCACTTCATGATTCCCAGGACAACCCGATGTCACCTTCTCGGGATCGGAAAGGCGAAGAAGAAGCCGAGTCAACCCCCATGACAAATCCAAAAGACTCACTGCGGATGTTCCAGGCACGAGCAAGTCTCGATCCCAAGACTACTCATCGACCTTTAATTTTGATGATGAGCCACCAATGGAAATCTCATCATCGTCCGATGACGCTTCCGATAAGGCCGAGGACCGTCTACTCAAAAGGAGAAATCACCGAGACCAACGGCCGTTAAGACAGATGAGGCTCAACAAGCCGAGCCCATCGCACCACAAAACCCAATGAACCAGAGACCACTGCTCCGGCTCCTCAAGCTACGGCTGGATCGATTCCCAAAAGAACTTCACGCCCACCGCTTATCATCGAACAAATCCCGGATGGCGGTGATGAATCCTTTGTGGAATCTTTCCCTTTCTCACTTTGGAGATACGAGAACTCCACGAAGAGTCGAAAATGAGCAAGCACGCTATCACGCATCAGCCCTCTGTTTTTCACTCGGGCACCATTGTTCCAGTAGACTTCGATTTCGGGACGTTGTATGGCCATCACCGCAATGGAAGAATCACCAAGTACGAGAAGTGTTCAAGGCACTCTTTTTGAAGTTGAAAAGATGGAGAGGCATCAGGCCTCCTTGGATATGCGCCGGACAACAGAGATGCCAATTTTACTGGTGACTTGAGAGGCATCACGGTCAGGATAAGGGAATGGTGGCAACAAGAAGAATCAATGCGTGTGGAAGGTGAGATACTTGGACAATTATTCAACAAGTCACTTTGGTGTGGAGAGTGAAAATGTTGATGCGAAACGGTGGGAACACATTGAACATATGCACGAAGCTCACACCGCCGAGATCAACTGCCGCTGCGTGAGCGTAATGCAAATGATATACACCGTTTGGAAGAACACATGACAAGAAAATTCAGCCTTCTCATGGTGAGATGAAGCTGATTTGTGAGAATCCAACGCTACTCGATCCTCAATTCGGCAAAGATACAACGCAGACTTGAAGCAAAATTCAACCATCGGAGACTCAACTTCATGCTTGCCAAAGATGTTCCGGGGTTCCTCTATCCTTTGATGATGCCAAAAGGGGGAAGAGGAATACCTTAAAGCAACAAAATCAAGCCGAAAAGAAAGGAGCGGTGACAAAGGAACAATCGAGAAGGGAAAATCACCGAGGAAATTTTGAAATCAAGAAAGGAAAATCATTGAGGGGGAAGGATCAAAAATATGACCTTATTGATTGCACAAAACCCCCAACAGGGGTCCTCATCACGGTGACATTATAAGCAAGCAAACTCCCCGTGACTCGCCACTCCAACACTCGGATCCCTGGATCGGAAGAGAAAAGAAATTGAAGCGAGGGGATGAAGGAGGTGGAAGGAAGAATGGATGCCAGGGTGATGAACATCTTGAAAGAACACGGAGGCATTCCCAGTTGACAGAGACACGTATGCCATTTCGGATGTCGGGACAGAGCCAAGATCGGTTGACGAATTCAAAACGCCGAACCAAGGATATTTTGCAAATATGTCCTTGGCTCAAGCTTGGGACTCAGTCTTGGGAAAAGGGTCTCACATTATGTGAAGAAGTTTCGATGACAATGCAGACAACCGGTCAGTCACTACTGGGCACTTTGGAAAGAAGAAGGCCCCAAGACAAAGATACGCCCGCAGGTAGAGGAAGAAGCAGCGGTGGGGAAGAAGCTTGGACCAGGCCTCTCGCCCAAGAATATTGAACACGTAGATCCAGGAAAGAAAGGAGGGATCTACTAGGCTGGGCTTGACCATGTGGCGAACTTGCAAGTGGCTAAAACCAACGCTGAGTATGCAAAAAGGATAGAAGAAGAAAACAAGAGACAAACTCAGCTATGGGAGGAGAGACAGGAAAGATTAAGAAGAGATGAAGCCGCCGGGAAGGCATATGAGAAAAAAAGAAGGCGGTGATGACGAGAAGAAGAGAAGAAGAGAAGAAGATCTTTGATCAAGATGAAAAGAAGGAGATAAACGAAGGAGATGAAGTGTTGCTGTCCAACCCTTCGTGTATCTTATATGTAAATACATACAATGTAAGTCTTCTGTAATAATGCTATAAATTTTTTTTTACATACTCTGATACACCTTGTAAACAGTTGTGTTAAGTACAAGAATGATATGATCAATAAAAAGATTGATTATGTGCATACATTCTATGTCAATACACTATCTGTATGTATCTTTGTTATTTGCATCTTTGTATGATTTAAGTTTTGGCATCATCAAAAAGGGGGAAATTGTTAGGAATTCTATTGTTTAGATTTTGATGAATGCCATGTAAAACTTAGAATAGAAAGTTGGCTCCCCAATTCTTGCTTTGAAATGTATTGTAACAATTAGAGTGGCCAAAGCCGAGTTAAGTCACTACGCTCCAACTTGCAAGAAGACAATAAGAAGGCTTAAAGGAAAACTCACGAGAGACATTTTGAGTACAACAAAGAAGAAATGACAGAACTCGATCAAGCCGAGATGCGGTGAGTGGAACATCATCAAGTCAACTCAAGAGAAGCCAAGTCTCAAGTGAAGTGTGGAAGAGTCATCCAATGATTGGAAGTCGACTCTAAGTCACCTGGGAAAGCGAGGAAATGCAGTCAAGTCGAGATAATCGTAAAAGAACCGTTATTTAAATCAAGAGATTTACTTAAACAAGTAATATCTCCATACTACCTTTCTTGGAGTGCTCCCAGGTAAGCGTGCAAAAGAAATGAACCAATGGGAAGCACTACACCGTGTCGAACTCGAAAAGGTGATAAAACATTTCATACGAGGAAATGGCAATTCCAAGAATCGCATACCAACGATGCAAAGTGATTTTCAAAAATGAGCCTATCTCTTCAACGGGCAAATTTTTGAAAGTTCACTATAAAAGGCCGAGGAGTTTGTTTGAGAAAAAGGATGAATGACACACGTGAGATATACAAGCTTATCAATAATGAAACATTCTCAATCCTCAAGCTACACTTCAAGTACATCAATCCAACACTTACCCGTGAAGGAAAGAGAACTTCAATCAGTTGAAGAGGAAAATATCGAAAACAAGGGGTCTACATTCCAAGAAGGATTGTAGAAAGGTTCAAGGCTGAACCAAGTCTTAAGCTTTTGGAGGGCTTCGTGATCAAATCCAAAGTGCTTGAGCAAGTGAGTTGTAGTAGCAAAAGGCACTGCCTCGTGAAGAAGTTCGAGTCGTCACGAGAAGCGGTGAGTGATCAAGGCATCTCGGCATCGAGTCCCAAAGGATCAAGTCGGCCGTTGTGATCAAGACTTGTATCGGGACTGTTACCACTTTGTAATGCGATCATTACTTAGTGGATTCCTCCAGGAGTTGGAGAAGAGAGGAGTAGAAGAATTACCCCATCTTGAACCTCTATAAAAACTTTTCTTCGTGTCATTTACATTTCAAAGATTTAAATTTCGCACTTTTAATTGCTTATATCTTTGATAAATTTGCTATCCATTTGATAATCTATAAGTACAAAATCAAGTGTAAAAACTTGCTTAATCAAACTTAAGGGTGTTAAGTCTTCCATAAAAAACAAAACAAAACCTGGTGAGTCAAATTATAGCCAACAATCGAGTTACTCTACTATGACTCATTTGAGTCATGTTGAGAGATTAACTCTCTTGAGTGACTAATTCGATCGTCCATCAAGGACACACGGTGTGTAGAACTCAGTAGATTTAAAAGGCCTAAATCGAAAATTTGGTAAGGTTTATTCAACCCCCTTCTAAACCTTACACTTACACCCCCTTGGGACCTACAACTTCCACCGTTTCCTCAATGGTAAAGGCCTTTGGAATTGCCTTAGAGGCAAATTTGTCTTTCTCACCTTGGCAAAGATTCTTCTTCTTTATGCCTGGAGAAGGTATTAAAAATTCCTTCTCCACCGCTACCGCAGGGCAGTGACTCGGCGCAGGGGCGGGTGCATCTTTCTTCTTATTCGCTGCAGGGCGCTATCTTTTCCAAATTGCATGGGCGCTTTTCTTCTTTGGAAGGGAGGCAACAACTGTTTTCTCGAGGTCAGTTGATTCCCCCTCACTGGTGTCTGCCCACTTGGCGTAAGCTCTCTTCTGCGCTCCAGACAAGTTAGCCCGAAACATCTTCTTGTTAACATGGAATGATTTTCCATGTCGAAGGGGAACACCCTTCACCTCCATCAAGTGGCCAATTACAAGGCCATACCCCAGAGATCCTCCAAAAGACCCATCGTCCTTGAAGGATTTATTTGCAACATTCTGGCAGAGTCTGCTGTAGAAAAATTCTGCCCAATTAACCTTTTTCTCCTCCATGATCGCAGCCATGACGATCAGCTTGGTTTTGGACAGCTGATTAAAGCTTCCAAATTTCATGTCTACACATTTGGCAACAATGTCCATACGTTTATGATAGTCCTCCTTCAGCAGCTTCTTCTCAGCTGTGTAGACAACTTTCGCAGCACATTCTGGTTTGGCCACTTACATCCATGCAGTGACCAAATCAACATCTGCTTCATAAATCTCCGGCATGCCCTCCGACGGCAATAAACAGTGCTCCGCAAGGTCCTTTGTAGTGATTAGGATGTCCTTGCGGTGGACAGAGGACTTAATCCCTTCGTCCTGCACCTCGGCATTCACGTAGAACTGGGCGACCTCTTCTACATACGTCATAGGATATTCCATCGTCAGAAAGGGTTTCAACCCAGATTTCTCGATCTTATCGGTTATCTTCTTCACCAGGGTTTCATCGGAACCCTGCTTCAACATTCCTTCAAAATCCATGGTTGATCCGGTGTGGTTTTGCTTTGCGAGTTTAGTAAAATCATGTGCTGGTGCCATTTCAGTGATTTTGTCAAACGAAACTTGACGAACTTGCTCTGAAGATTGGTAGGGTTTTGAGAGAAAAGATATTTGCTTTCTTGCTTTGGAGAGATGAACAGTTTTTCAAGTGAGAGAAAAAACTGAACAAATGGGTATATAAGGGTTATGAAAGGACGTGCTTTCGGTTTTTGAAATTTTGATCAAAATCAACGGCTCATATTTATCATGTCAATTAGCATTTAATTTCCCGCATTTAATGTGGCAGCATTTATATCCAATCATATGCTTGTTGTGCTTTTGATTTTCACATCATCATTATTCTACCGACATCATCCTTAAAAACATTCTCGCTTATTAAAAATGACTGCGTTTTTGTCACTTAGCTCATAAATGACTCAGCTCATTACACAGATGACTTAACTCTTCTTCTCTCCTTTCGTATGGTGACTCAGCTGCCAGCTAACTCGATACATCTGACTTTCTAATACGGCTGATTCACTTGGCTGATTTATCAGACTTGTTCATTTTTCATCTTTTCACCTTCCATCTCTTCTCATTGAGTCTTCTAAGTGTCAACTCAGCTCAATTAACCCTAGCTCATGCTTAAGATCTTCAAATCTTGATTCACATAATGGCTTTGTGAATATGTCAGCTAACTGTTTATCAGTTGAGATGTATTCCAAGGTGATGTCTTTCTTTTCAACATGATCTCTTATGAAATGATACCTGACATCAACGTGCTTTGTTCTAGAATGCAACACAGGATTATGGGTGATTGCAATAGCACTTGTGTTATCACACATAATTGGAATCTCTTTCTCTTCAATTTCATAATCTCTCAGCTGCTGTCTCATCCATAAGACTTGGGCACAATAGCTGCCCGTAGCTATGTACTCAGCTTCAGCTGTGGATGTGGCTATTGAGTTTTGCTTCTTGCTAAACCAGGAAACCAATTTGTTTTCAAGCATTTGACATGTGCCTGAAGTACTCTTCCTGTCAACCCTACATCCATCATAGTCAGATTCTGAATAACCAATTAGCTTGAATCCACCTTCCTTTGGATACCATAGGCCAACTTCCTGGCATCCCTTCAAATATCGTAGGATTCTCTTAATTTTGATCATGTGGCTTTTTTTGGAGCAGATTGAAATCTTGCACATACACCTACAACAAAGGTGATGTCGGCCTACTTTTGTTAGATAGAGCGTTGATCCAATTAGTTCTTTGTATCCGGTTTGATCCACGTGCTTACCATCTCGCATCCATGTCCATCTTGGTCGATGTATTCATTGGTATTTTCACGAGAAGATTTCTCTTCCATCCCAAATTTCTTGATTAAGTCTCGGTATACTTTGTCGACTTATGAAGGTTCCATCCTTCAACTGTTTTACTTGAAGTCCTAGAAAGAATGTCAGTTCTCCCATCATGCTCATTTCAAATTTGCCTTGCATGAGGTTTGAGAATTTATCACACATCTCTTTGTTTGTGGATCCAAAAATGATATCATCCATATATATTTGAACAAGCAGTATAATCTCTCCATCTTGAATTCTGAAGAGTGTTCTATCCACTTTGCCTTTGGTGAATCCATTATCCGTCAAAAATTGTGATAATGTATCATACCATGCTCTAGGTGCTTGTTTCAATCCATATAGAGCTTTCTTGAGCTTGTACACCTTATCTCCAAGAGTCTTCTGCTCAAAACCTGGAGTTTGCTCAACATAGACTTCTTCTTCCAACAATCCATTTAAGAATGCACTTTTCACATCCATTTGATATACAATGAAGTTCTTGTGAGCAGCATAAGCAAGAAACGTCCTTATTGCTTTTAATCTTGCAACAGGAGCAAATGTTTCATCAAAATCTATTCCTTTCCTTCTTCTTGGCAATACCCTTTGGCTACCAATCTTGCTTTGTTCCTTACCACAGAACCTTCTTCATTCATATTGTTTCTGAAAACCCATTTTGTGCCAATAACATTTTGATGGGTTGGTCTTTGTACCGTTCCCATACTTTGTTCATTTCAAACCTGATTGGACTCTTCTTGCATGGCTTGAATCCAATGAGTATCATCCAATGCTTGGGACATATCTTTTGGCTCTATCCGGGAAATAAAACAAGTGAACATGCTTCTTGTTGAGCTCGGATCCTGGTTCTTACACCATCTCTTACATCTCCAATGACTAGCTCGGTGGATGGTCTCTCGGCCATCTCACATCCGGTTGGAGTAAGTCGGTTAGGTTGATCGTCTTGCATTTGTGTTGTCTTGAGCAGACTCTCTCAAGATCGCTTAGTCGCAGATTTTCCATTGTCTTTGAGATTCACTATTTCACCTTCATCTTGATTGATTGCTCCGGCTTGACTTCAACATAGGGACTTTTCTCGCATAGTTGGTGATTACGCTTATCTCGCTAACTCTTCAATGTCTTCTCCATTTACATTAGGTTCATCAAAAACCACATGGTTAGACTCTTTCGTGACCATTGTCCTCTTGTTCAAGACTCTATAAGCTTTGCTTTCACCGAGTATCCCAAGAAGATACCTTCATGACTTTAGCATCAAAAGCCTTTGATTATCCTTTCCATTGTTGTGGATAAAACATTTACATCCAAATATTCTAAAACATGCAACATTTGGCTTCCTCCCGTCCAAATCTCAGGGAGTCTTTGTCACTTTGTCTATTTATCATGCATCTATTTTGAGTATAGCATGCGGTGTTGATGGCTTCACCAAAATCTTTAGTGATCCGGCTTGACCTAACATGGTCCTTCTGACTTCCTTGAGAGTTTTATTCATTCTTTCGCTACTCCATTCTGATGTGGAGTCCTTGCTGCAGATAATTCATGAGTTATACCATTTTCAATACAATACTGAGTTATTATTCCATTGACAAACTCAGTTCCTCTATCCGATCTTATCTTTATAATGGTTTGACTCTTCTCATTTTGAACTCTTTTCATCAGTTGAGGTCTTCTGCAAAGTTTCCTTCTTTTTACACATGAAGATTGTCCATGTATATCTTGAATAATCATCCACCACTACTAGAGTGTATTTCTTCCCACTTATGCTGGCTGGTTCAACTGGACCAAATAAATCCATATGCAACAGGTGCAGTATCCTTGTTGAAGATGGACTTGACTTCTCTTTGAATGATGATTTGATCTGTTTTCCCATATGGCATGCATCACAAACACTTTCCTTCGTGTACACTGAGTCTGGTAGTCATTCTACAAGATTACTCCTTGCGAGCTTCTTGATTGTCTTGAAATTCAGATGACTCAGCTTCTTGTGCCATATCCAACTTGATTCGATTGTACTCTTTGCTAACAAACAAGTGATTGGTGTGGCAGTCGACCAATCTACCACATACATATTCTTTTGTTTGGATCCTTGCAACACCACTTCATTTGATTTAGTGTCTTTGATTTGGCATACTCCCATATTGAATCCAACATTATAGCCCTTGTCACGAGTTGGATCGATGCTTTGAGTTGAAGTTGAGGCCTTCAACATATGCAACGTCTGTGATTTCTAATCCATTTTCTTGATGGATCCGATTCCTCTTATTTCCCGGAGCTTCATTTTCTCCAAATATGACTTTTGCACCTCTAATCTCCTTGAATTTTGACAGATTTTTCTTGTTTCTGTCATGTGTCGGGGAAGCCTACTATCCATGTACCAGGTCCTTGGCACTCATTTATTCCTTGAACCCGCAATCAAAGAAATTAGTTTTTAGGTACCCACACTTGCGGGTCCGAGGGGTTAGTAATCTTGTAAGATGATCCAACCAACCTATAGCCAAATGATCTGACTCTAAGAGGTTGCCATCTATCCGTGCCATAATCATAATTAACTTTGGCAAATTGCTTGGGGGCTTTAGGTTCATACAACTGTCTCTTTTGTCTGTAAGCCTGTGTGTGTGTTTTAGCAATTGCCTTCTTTGGGTAGTTATGATATTTCTGAGTGTAGTGCTTGGGTGCATATGTGTGCTGATGATAACTCTTTTGCCTTTGGAATGGCCTTTGTTGAGTTCTAGGCCTTTGCCATTTTGGCATATATTCCATTGGTCTTTGATGATATTTCACATTATTCCAATCAGCTTGGCTTGGGTAGTTTCTTCCATTCCCATCATTTATATTCCTTTGAAAGAATTTCTAGGGATTCTGGTAGCTCTGTTTCTTCTTCACAGAGTACTTCCTGTTTGGAGTTTGTTGAGGCACTCTGCTGGATTTCTTCTCAGTTGTCCTCTCAGCATACTCAACTGGTTGCTTTCCTTTTCCTTTATATCCAAGGCCAGTTTTTTTGTGATTGTGCTTTGGAATGAATGTGTGTGCAATATTTGGTGTCTTGGATTTTTGAGATGTTTCATTACTTGAAGATCATTTTTCCAAAATCACTCTGGGAGTTTGGCTGTGCACATAGGAATTGAATCTTATTCCTGTCTTATCTCCACATTCTTTTTGGCTCGTAATAAGGTCATCCAATGATTTATATGTCTTTGTAAATGAAGCAATCACATTTTTGAGATCATTTTCCCTCTTTTCTATAGCAACTATCTGTGCTATTAGTTTAGCATTCTCAGCCTTCAGCTCGTTGTTCTCATCAGCTATGTGACTTAGAGTACTCAGCTCCTTAGTCAGCTGTGAGTTTTGGCTTTTGAGCTGGCTGTTTTTCTCATTTAATAGTGTGTGTGTGAGGACTTAATGTGCTCAAAGTCTTTCATCATTTTGCCTAATGAATCATAAAGATCAGTGGGTGATGAAGTGTGTGTGTCACAATCACTATAACTAGAATCTGAGTGAGATGAGTTAGAGTGTACCTCATCTTCTTGGTCAGGTTGGTCTTGTTCTTTGGCCATTAGACAGATTAAGCCTTCTTCTTCGTGAGTCACTGAGTAGTCACTACACTACTCTCTGAGTCTGCTGCTTCTTTTGACTTAGCTGTTTCAGCAGTCTCAACAGCCAACATTGCCTTTTTCTTTTCTTGTCTTCTTTCTCTAAAGACTCTTCTTTCTTCTTCATTCATGTATTTATTGACTACATGATATGGACAGTCAATAGCAAAGTGTCCTGGTTGTCTGCAGTTCCAACACAGGTTTTCAACTTTTTGGCCAGCTCTCTCATTTCTTAGGTTGTCAGCTCTTTGATATTCGACCTTTTGATACTCAGCTCTCTTTGGTGGCCTGTCTTCCCTTGACTTGGAGGGGCTGAATGTCTTCTGGAGGATTCACCTTTATTTCTTTTGTAGTTCTTGTTGAAGAACTTGTTGAATCTTTTAACCATCAGCCGCAATCTCCTCCTGGTCAATGATTTCTTTGGTCTCAGCTCTCTTCCCATCCTTGACTATAATTGCAGCTGTTTTGGGTACAGTTGTCTCCTCTTGATCTTTTCTTCTCAGCTCAAATTCATAATCTTTGAGGTCTGAGAATAGTTCATGATTGGATGTTTTTGATAGGTCCATCGAGTGCCTTAGAGCCATGGTCTTCATTTCCCACTCAGTTGGGAGGCTCCTTAGTATCTTCATGCACATTTTCTTTTGTGTGTATTCCTTTCCAAGTGCTGAGAGCTCATTTGTAATTTCAGTGAATCTAGCATCCAGTTGATCCATTGTCTCACCTGCAAGCATTTTAAAGTTTTCAAATTTTTGAACAACAACAGATAATTTGTTTTCCTTAATTTGCTCAGATCCTTCACAAATTAAAGTTAGTTTATCCCAGATTTCTTTGGTTGTCTTGCAAGATTTGACTTTGTTGAACATGGCTTTGTCCAAAGTCTTTTAAAGTATATCCTTGGCCACATTGTCTAGGTTGTATCTTTTTCTGTCATCATTTGTCCATTCAGCTCTTGGTTTTTCAACCATAGCTGGTCTAGGAGGAGCAACCTCTTCTCCTTCAGCTGCAGCAGCTCTCCTTGCAGTTGTGTTCACCTTCATTATTTGCAGTGGCCCATCCTCTATCACTATCCACATCTCATCATGTAAGGCTGATAGATGAGCCTGCATACGTATTTTCCAGTCATCAAATTCTTCAATGGTGAACATAGGAATGCGTGTCAAATTTGCTTCCACGATAATAACTTTGCAAAAAAATGGCTTTTCAAAGAATAAGTGTTAAAAACTTCTTTGAAAGATTGGAGATCTAGTTCAGTAACCAGTGCGGAAGGCTCAATGAACCAACCGCTCTGATACCACTTGTAGGTCCCAAGGGGTGTGAGTAAGGTTTAGAAGGGGGGTGAATAAACCTTACCAACTTTTCGATTTTAGTCCTTTTAAAATAATACAGAGTTAAATACACAACTAAGTCATTGAGGGACAGCTAGGTTAGTTAACCAGTAGAGTTAGCCACTCAACAGACTCGATTGAGATGTTGATAGAATAACTCAGCTGTTTAGTCTAAACCTTAACTTGGTTGTGATGAGATTTTCAGCGGAAGACTTAACACCCTTGAATATGGTTTAAGTTTGTTTTAACACTTGGTTTTAACACTTTGTTAATTATCAGTTGGATAGCAAATTATCAGCAGATATAAAATAATATGCAGAAATTAAATGCTGGAATGTAAATGACACAATAGTTTTTATAAAGGTTCGAAGATGGGGTAATTCTTCTACTCCTCTTTTCTCCAACTCCTGGAGGAATCCACTAAGTATTGGTCAGAGTACAAAGTGGTTATCAGTCCAGATACAAGTCTTGATCACACAAGTGACTTGATCCTTTGGAACTCCCCGAGATGCCTTGGTCACACAACTGGCTTCTCGTCCGACTCGGCTTCTTCACAGGCGGCCGCCTTGCTACTTCAGCCCACTTGCTCAAGCTTCTTGGAATTGATCACGAAGCCCTCCTATAACTTGAGACTGGTTCGACCTTGAACCTTTCTACAATCCTCCTTGGAATGTAGACCCCTTTTGATTCTTCAAAAATTTCCACTTCAATAGTTTGAAGTTGTCTTTCCTTCACAGCTTGGTGTTGGATCAATTTCCTTCGAAATTTAGGCTTGAGGATTTGCTTGAGTAACTTGAGAATATTTTGCAGGTTACAGTTCGGATAATAGCTTGAATGTTCGTGGTTCAGGTAACCTTCTCTCAATGAGATTCCTCAGCCTTTTATAGTGAACTTTCAAAAATCTGCCCGTTGAAGAGATAGACCGATTTTCAAAAGTCACTTGTGTTCGTTGGCTTGTCTTGTTGCGATCCTTGATATTGACATTTCCTCGTATTAAATGAATGTTCACTTTTCGTAGTCCGACACGAGGTGCAAGTGTTTCCCATTGGTTTATTCCTTTTGCACGCTTCTAGGACTGAACACTTTAAGACATGGCAGCATGGAAGTATTACTTGTTTAGGTAATATTATTGACTTCTGTGCAACAAATTCTTTTCAGTTGTCTTGACTTGATCAGCTTCTTTAACTTCCCAGGTGACTTCGAGTGAGCTTCAATCAATGGATGACTCATCTGTCACTTCAACTTGAGACTTGGCTTCTTGAGTTGACTTGATCGACACTTCACATAGTCAGTATCCCGGTGATACTCCTTGATCAAGTTCTTGTCTTCTCCTCCTTGCCATACTCGGTTGTTTCACATCAAGTCTTCATTTCGGTCTTGATTGACTTCTTGTATATCCAGCATAGCCGATTTGACTCACTGCATAACCCTATCTATTTCAATGAAAATTACAAGGAAAATGGGGTGCCAACTTTCTAGTCTAAGTTTTACATGGCATTCATCAAAATCTAAACAATAAATTGTTCGAGGCAAAAGAACAGAAAATGGCAAAAGAACAGAAAATTGCCCGATATCTGGACTTGGTCAAGAAAAAACTCTCGCATTTCAAAGCAGAAGTCTTGCATGTTCCCCGAACTGAAAACATGCAAGCAGATGCCTTAGCTCAGTTGGCCTCCAGCCCGAGGACCGACGTGATTGCGGGTGTCACCATAACTCAGTTGTCCGCCCCATCACTTAATGCACAAAAGATACATGCTAATGAAGCGACCGAACTGACCTGGATGACTCCTATCATCCAGTATTTAGAGAAAGGAATTCAGCCAGAAGACAAGACCGAGACTAGAACACTGCGAACTCAAGCGCTCGGTTCACACTGGTAGATGGTGTCTTGTACAAGCATGGGTACTCCGTCCTGCTCATTCGGTGCCTGTCGGAAACAGACGCAGACTACGCACTCCGGGAGGTACACGAGGGTATATGCAGAAATCACGCCAGAGGCCAAACATTGGCTTACAAGTTGATACGGCAAGGGTACTATTGGTCGTCCCTAAAAAAGGATGCGACCGACGTTGTCAAAAAATGCGAAAGGTGTCAAAGATTTGCGCCACAGGACTGAACAGCTTACTTCCATATTCAGTTTGTGGCAATTTGCCAAATGGGGAATGGACCTCATTGGACCACTCCCCACTAGCAAAGGGGGCGTGAGATATGTCATTGTGGCGGTGGATTATTTTACAAAATGGGCCGAAGCGGAACCCCTGGTGAAGATAGATGAAAAAAACATTGTTAACTTCGTTTGGAAATCCATTATCTGTAGGTTTGGGATACCATACTCGATCGTCACAGATAATGGGAAATAATTTGATAATTGGAGATTTCGAAATTTTGGCGAAGGATTCCACATTAAAAATCATTTCTCGACGTATCACCCACAGTCCAACAGGCAGGGAAGCGGTGAACAAAATACTTAAATATACTTTGAAGGCAAGGTTGGAGGAATCTAAAGGTAGTTGGCCCGAGGAGCTGCCCGGCGTATTGTGGTTGTATAGAACAACACACCGAGCGTCCACGGGGGAGACGCCCTTTTCTTTGGCCTACGGAACCGAGGTTGTCATCCCTGTTGAAATCGGAACCCCTACTTTTAGAGTTGCAAATTTTTCCAAAGAAAATAATGATGCCGCTCTCCGAGCCGATCTGGACCTCACTGGGAAAAGATGCGATCGAGATGAGAAACACAAAGATACTGAGACAAAGGAGCGAAAGGTACTACAATTCAAAAGTAAAGGAAAGAAGGTTCTGGGTCGGCGACCTCATTCTAAAAAGAGTAATTGGGATTGAACCTAGCCCGCTGAAACCGACCTGGGAAGGTCCATTCCGGATCAGTAAGGTCATGTTGAATGGAGCATACGAGCTCGAGTACTTAAGTGGGGGAAAGATTGCATATCCATTGTATGTATCATATCTTAAGAGGTACTATCAATAAAATACCCAGTTTGTGATTCAGATACAATTCTAAGGGTTTATCTTCATCTGATATTCTGTGAGCTCTCTAAAAGGGGGCAATTTTTATTCTCCTTGGCCAAGTGCTGAGCGCCGACTGCTCGTCTCAGGTATGTCCCTTGCACGTTTAAATAATGGGAAGCTCGCCCAAAAGGCGAGCCTACCCAAAACAAAGACTGGGCTTATGTTCCGAGCATAAAATTCAGACAGTTGAACCCCCTACTTGTGCCGCTTGAGCACAAGAAACCGAGCCCTATACTTGGAAAAATAAAAAGAGGCAAGTAGAGCAGAAGTCATACAACAAAAAAGGAAAGACGAGCACAATACTTAGTAAAATTCGAAAATACAAAAGCACGCACGAGTGACCAAAGGGAATTCCATTTACTAAACAAAATATTTACATTGGGGGGTCGGAGCCCATTACATCAAGAGGCCCAAGACCGCCTAGTCTACGCATAAAGAAAATGCGAAAAACAAAAAACAAAAAATTCAAAGGGCAAATGGATCAAGCCCCGGTAGGAGGAGGGATCTCAATAGGCTCACTTGAAGCCACTTCTTCTTCAGGAGGAGGAGCATCCTGGCTGCCGGTGGCCTCCAAAAAGCGAGGGCGGATAGCATCAAGGTCAGCATCCAGCTGGGCAAGCTCAGCCTCGAGCTCAACCACGGTCTTGCCAGCCTTAAGGTCTTGGAGGATTTCCCCAATGCTGGTTGCATGTCCGCAGGTCAGCATGAAGGCGTATTCCTCCGAATCTTTGTAAGCCCAGACGCCTCCATCCAAGCCTCTTCGACCTGCTTACGGGAAGCTTCTTCTGCCTCCCTGCGGACTTCGGCTGCGCACCTCTCCAATTTCCTGGCATGAGCAGCAGCTACCTCTTCCAACTATGGAACCTTGGCCCGAAGCTCTTCTTCGGCCTTACGCGCCTGATCCCGCTCGCCCTCGGCTTTTACGGCAGCCTCTCTCTCAATATTGGCCCTGGCCGCGCCTCTCTGCTCGGGTCTTGGGACTCCTCCACCCCTTGGAGAGTGGCATAAGCATCTTGCAGGTCAATGTGCCGCCTCTCCAAGTCGGCGTGCTTCTTCTCCAACTCGCGAGCCCCGCCTATTGCATGCCACAGAAGCCCGATGATCCTGCATGGCATATTGAGTCTGCTCCTCCCAACCAGTTTGAGCAGAATTGCTCGATGCCTGTGGTCCAAGCGCGAGCTAGAACATCCCTTGCGGCCCGACTCGCCTTGGGCAAATCCCTTGACTGCTCCTCGGTAAGTGTGGAGCACCAGACAAACTCCACAAACAACTGGGGCCATGATCCGGCCATCCTATCGCAGGCCTCCTCCCTCACCTGGCTCGGGGGCATAAAGTGACCCTCCCGACCAAGATTGTTAGAAAAGGTCCTTGGGGCCCCGCCCATTGAAATTTCTACAGGAGGCACTGGCGGGGTTGGCCCGACCCTTTCTTTCTGCTCGGGCTCCTCTATCACGATTCCCCCTCTTCTTCTCTGGAGTGGGGGCCCCTCCATCTCCGGGGTGCCCTCGTTAGGGCGTTTGCCAGCTCGGATCTCTTCTCTTCAGGCTGACCCGCCGCTACTCTAGTCCTGTGTGTGGCCGTATTTCTCATTCTCTGGAGACGAGCAAAGACGTCCACCCCACGCCCTGCAAGAAAATTGATTAAGTAACAAACAAACAAAGGAAGTCAGAGAAGGGAAATTAATTCGAGAACTGTAGCATAAGTACCTTGAGCCCCGGTTGTTCTCTGCCGCTCAGAGGTCCGCACCTGCCCGGCAGGCAAGGGCGTCTGCCCCGGAGGACTGACCATCGTTGGGGACGGCCTCGCTTGCTCCGTTTGCAAAGGTTGTCGCCCCTGCTCAGGAGTTTGCCCTCTCTCAGCCCTCGGTGGGCTCCTCTCAGGCTCTTCCTCGACCTTCTCTTCCACCACCACCGCCCCTCCCTCAGCCTCCTCTTCCACCACCACCGCCCCTCCCTCGGCCACCTCTCCGGCCTTGGGATCGGCGGGCAAAGTGGGCCGCAAGCCGGCTTCAGCTAGACGGGCCTCGGTGGCCAGGATCACGATCCTCCTATCCCTCCGGTCCATGGCCTGGATGTTGTCGAGCCAGCGGCCGAAAACGGACCGACAGAGGGTCGGTTCTCTAAACAAAGCAAAGAGTTAAGGTCAAATAAACCCACTAAAAAAAAAGAGGAAAGAAAGAGGAGAAAAGAGTACACTTACTGGAGCTATATGTGAAATCTGAAGGGGGATGGAGGACTGATTCCTCCACCCCGACGCAGGTCTACCATTCTCCGCTCACCCAAAACCACTTATCCTTCCACTCCTTTAAGGACTGTGCAAGGCCTTCAACCAACCCATCCGGGTACCCCGGCCTGGTGTGCGCATATTACCACCCAGATGGTTGTCCCCGGCCCGGCGTCGATGGGGTCGTTTTCCAAACGAACAACTCGTTCATCTTAGCAAATCGAGGACGGGGGTACCCTTTAAGATGGAACAACACCAGTAGCTCGATAATCCGAGCCCAGGTTAAAGGGTGCACCTGGGACAAAGGAAGACTCCATTTGCGAAACCAACGCGTGAGCAACAACGGTGAATGTGGGAATCGCATCCCATACAGAGGCCGGGAACGTATGGCCATACACCCCTCCGCGGGTGCTCGGGCATTCCGCACCATCCGCAAGCGAATCAGACGTTGGCCGGAATCCAAGATTTTGACGGAGGGCCCCAACTCAAATCATCAACATCTTTGGGAATATCATTTAGGTCATAGGGTCTCCACCCGGCCTCCACACGTAGTCGGGGTCCTTCTCCCCGCCTGCCATCTCCATGGCGATAGCCCACCTGCCCTACGTGCCTTGCAGCCCTCGAACCCTCGGAGGCCTCATCAACCTCCTCCTCATGCCCATGCTCGTGCTCTCGTGGATCCATTTCTTCTTCTTCCTCTCATTGGTTGTCATGGGGATCGGTGTTCAAAGCTTCTTCACCGAGAATCTTCACGGGCTAACCAGTGCTCGTAGAAAATACCCTCTCGATAGATGGTGATCGGCATAGGGTCAAAAATCATGTGCGTTTGCTCTAGTGGAGTCTCAATCGGGAGGCGTATGATTTGAACTTGAAATCTCAACAACACTTAAATTTGTGAGATGGAGTTCTCGAATCGGAGAAAAAAGAAACAGAGGGGTCAGAAGGAGGATCTTCGATTTCAACCTCAACACTATAGTTACGACTCCGACTATCTTCGAAAGAAGACATATGTTTGAAGCAAAGAAGAGAGAGGGTTTTGGGAAAAATACCTAAGTAACTCTGAAGTCTCTGAACTCTAAAGACCGACCCGAAATTTTTGCTCGCTCTCAAAGGATACTGCTCGGAAGGCTATGGATGCAAAAGTGTAGAATGAAGGACGAAAGGGGTATTTATAGGTTAAGTTCCCTCGAAAAATGAGACACCAACTCAAAAGACATGTCCTTTCAATTTCAAAAAATCGTCGTAAACGCCACATCCCCACGCATCGCTACGAGCTATCCCACCTCTTCGGTTGGTTCGCACGCGAGTTGGTCCAACCAAAGAGCCACGTGTCGGCCCATCATGATACGACAATTAACGTCGTTTGAGGCATTAACTCATCAACGGCGGATGTCGGGGAAAAGAGTGACTTTTGAGGTTTCCTCTTCCCCATTAAAAGCTCATGATTAGCATTAATGTTTAAATCCGACTTCAGGAATTCTTCCCTCAGAATTAAACTTGGAAGCCATTGATGACACCGAACCGAATCAAAGCAAATCGATCGATCCATGTGGCCATTCAAAGACATGGACGTGTGGGACCCACAGCCGATGCGATGCATCGGCGATGACGTGTCACGACGGTGGGATCGGCTCCTTCCGAGCCCAATCGTGGTGGGAAATTTGGCGGGAAATTTAAAGGAGAACTATCCAGTTAAGGAAGGGTAAGTGCACCATTAGCACAAGTAAGCTGACACTTGTCAGCATAACAACCAGATGAGTCGACAAGTGGCAAACACTTGGCCAATATGCGTGCTTAGAGAAGGACAAGTGTCCCTTTAAAATTATTTTAGTGTTAAGTATAATAGTGATTATCTAAAAACCCACTAATGAGATAGGCATAAATAGGCCTCATTTATGAGAAAGAAGAAAAAAAGAGAGAAAAATACTAGAAAAAAAACGCTTGTAAAATCACTGCTGTAAAGGAAAACCGACCAGAAGCTTTCAGCTCGGTATTTATATGAAAAGGCATAATTAACCCTGAATTTGAGCTTATTTACATTCCCACGTGTTGCATTGTTGTACACTTTTACTTGTTGACCAAAACGTACGTCAACAAGTTTTAATTAAATCGAGGTTTAAATTAGATCCAACCAGAAAAATATATTCTTGATTTGTAATTTCATATACTTTTTAATTCTATATTTGTATATATGTATACATACGCTACGTGCTTACTACTTTGCATAAACACTTTTTTTGGAGGTGGGGGGATTTATTTTGTGGAGTCCACATTACTAAATGTCTCAAATATGTTGCTAGACTTTCGGATGTGATCTTCTATTCCAAAATAATGTTTCATCTCATATTCCAATCACACGGATCATTGACACGTGTATAGAAGTTATCATATTAAAACACCACAATTTAAGCTTGATTTATGCATCAAAATTAATATGGTAACTTCTATACACGTGACAATCATCCATGTGGTGGAATATGAGATGAAACACTATTTTGGAATAGAAGATTCCATCCGCTAAACTTTATAATTCCAAAATACTCTTTTACCAGTTCTTAATATGATAGACTCAATAATTAACGTTATTAAATTAATAAACCTTGTTGTCATCAAATCCTCGAATCTCCATTAATCATGTCAAAATAATTAATCCGGGTTGCGGCTTCCATGTTCATATGCTGGTTATATATAATATGAAATTCCGTTAAAATATATATTATATATATATATATAATGTGAAATTTGACTATATAAGGGCAAATGGTGGGAATTACTCATTTGGGATAGGAGAGAGACTTTTTTGACATGTACGATAAAAAAACTATGTTTTCTACCCACTTTTGGGGTTCTTTTACCACAATACCCTTGAGGCTAGCTTTAAATGCAAGTCTTTGAAGTAGGTAAGTTGTATTTCTCTATCTTGTTAAATACATACATACATACGATTCTTCCCCATTTGCTCTTTTTTTTTTCTCTTCTTCTTATTCTTCTTCACAAAATATTAGGAAGTTCTTTTTGTGGTCTTTCGTAACCAAAATCGCACCAAAAAATCGAATAACAAGGTAATGTTGCTTCAGTTAAAATTAGGCACGATATATCGTGCCTCAGTTAAAATTAGGCACGATATAATCGTGCCTTTTTTATGTATATGTACATGGGGGTTGTCACGATATGGGCACGATAGGGCACAATATGGGTATACGATTTTATACATAGGTGTGTGTGTGTGTATTTGGGGGGAAATGTACACGATTTTCAAGGAAAGCATTAATTGCATCAGTTTCAAAATTCAAAATCTTCAAATTAAAAGAGGGGCATTTTTGTCAAATTGGGTAGAAAAAAGTTTTCTTATTTCTATGGCTAGAAAAGAATACCCACTATCCGTAATGTCAAATTAAAAGTTTTCTTATTTCAAAATTCCCCCTTATATAAACGTGTTTTCTAAGGGATCTGATTATATTTTCAGAATTTTAGGAGGGTGTCCCCAACATGGATTTTCAAGGATTTTTTAAGTTATGAAATTTTATAGATTTTAAGAGAATTCTATGGATTCCAGTAAATTCTAATGGAATTTTATACTATGGAATTGTGTGGATTTAGTGGAATTTGTTGGATGTTATAAAAAGTATAATTAATATTTTTTTATGGAACTAGTAGCATAACATCCTAATCATTAAAAATATGAAATGTAAATATTGAAAGAAAGTCATTAGCAAAAAAAAAAAAAGAAGTTTCATAAACTTTGCAAAAATATAATTTAAAATTATCAAAATTTGGAATATTTCCATAAACAACTATTTTAAAAATATTTATTCAAAAACAACAACAACATTGATGATCAAAACCTTACCAGATAATTTTAAAACCACATTTTCTAACACAAAAACAATGTGTCTATCGAAATGAATGAATGAAAATTTATCGACAATGATTCCTAGTAAAGTAATATTATAACAATAGTTTTTTTTATTAATTTATCAATAAAATTAAAATTATTAACAATTGAAATAAGACGACAAATCAACTCTAGTTACTTTACATTGATTCTTCACAAAATTAAGGTAGAACGTGTTGAATTGTTGAGATTATAAGACGATGCGTGGGGAGATGTACATGAGAGAAAAATATGTTATTTTTTTTATACCATAGCCAAATATTATTATTATTATTATTATTATTATTATAGGAAAATGAAATTTGAATTCCGAGGAGGGAAGGTGAGAATTTATCCTTCATAAATCTAGCTTATAATTCCATCAAAATTCACCAAAATCCATTTATAAAAGAATTCCATAGAATTCCTTGAATGTTTGAGGATACTGGATTTTCATGGAATCCATTAAAATCCAAGTTGAGAACCTCAAGATTTAATGGATTCCATAAAAATCCACATTGAGGACACCTAAAATGTTATGAAATCCTAAATTCTATTAAATTCCAGTAAATTTTGATGATTGAAGTATGCTTCATTGGCATTTTTATAATGCGAAAAAGAAGAAGCGGGACGGGACAATGTTTAACTTGTAGTCAATTGTTTTTTAATAGCATCGACTTTCAAAAACATAATATAAAATAAATAGCATCATACTTATTACCCAGAATTATATATATAGTGACTATATATAGTGACTTATGAAATTGTAAAAGGTTAATTGTCCTTTACTAAATTATATTAATTTGTTCAAATGATAAAAAGACATAATTTATGTTAATCACACACTTTTACTACATTATTCTATATTTAGAGTGAGTCTCTTGTGTAACATTTTCAAATCTTAATCCATGAGATGGAGTCGCAACAGTACCAAACCCTATCGCTCCTACCCCACCCCCCACCCCCCACCCCCAAAAAAACAAAAAGACAAATAACAATTCACAATCATACTCTCTCTCTCTCTCTCTCTCTCTCTCTCTCTCTCTCTTCCCCACCAAGTGTAATATTTTAGTTCAACATGTAATATTTTTTACTTAACTGTAATATTTTTTCTAGTTCAACAAGTAATACTATTCAGTTCAACATGTAATAATATTTTGTTTGATATATAATATTTTTTTACTTAAATGTGTAATCTTTACTGAAAACTATATATTTTTTAGTTCAACATGTAATACTACTAAGTTCAACATGTAATATTTTCCAGTTCAAGATGTAATACTATCAAATTCAAGATGTTAGAACCAAAAATTTGTATGCATTAAAGTGTAGGGTCATTTTTTTTTGTTAAGTTGGGATGAATAGATGGGGGATCAAGAACTGAAAGACTTAGGGTTCAAACATTGATCAGCATCCTTATAGAGGGTCAGGATATCAGTTGAGTTTTTACCTAAAGTGTAATATTTTTCACACAAAACTGTAATAATTTTCAGTTTAATGTGTAATTTTCATATGAAAAACATCTTTACTTCAACAACATATTTCGTCCAAATTGAAAACACAATTCCTCGTATGTCAAACACATCCATCACAAACCAAACCCAAACCACAATCCAAAATAAAAAAAAAAATGAAAAAATATTTAATTTTGATTGTCAATTGATGGAGAAAGCGACAACTATTAGGACGATTGACGGTGGAATTAAATCGCCCATGGAAAGGCGAGTAGAATGAAGGCGAATGCCACCAATGACGCGTGGTAGTTAAGCGGCCGCGACATGCAAATGAAATGAGGATGAGAAAATTACACTAAACCCCTTATACTATTCGCATTTTTACGATTTACCATATAAACTATTTTTTGTCACACTTTACCATATGAACTACATAAATATTTGCACTTTGCCCTATATGGACAGTTTTACCTCTAAAAATTTATTTTCTTAAAATAGTAAAATGGTTCATTACGATTATATCCAACTCATTATTCTTCCGTATAAAAATTAATAATCTCTTAAATTCATACGTTGTTTGATTTGGAATGTAGTTGAATATTCTGTTTAGTGACGAGTATTTTTATCGGTTATTGACTAAAATTATATATATATATATATATATATATTTAATTGGTTAGTGACGAATACTTAAGATTAGTCACTAATGTCTAAAGTCGGCTTTTTTTTTTTTAGCTTATTTGCTTTTTTGTCGTGTTGGTATGAACCATTACGATGCCTGTTAAGATAGAGTGTAAGGAGCAATCATAAATTGTATGTATGATGAGCAACCCAAAAATTGAATAAAATTACATAGCTATATTTTATTGAACCAATGTATGGATTTAATAAAGAAATATTAATTTTATAATATGATACATGATATGCCCGATGACCACAATGAACTATTGTCATTATTCTAAGAAAAATAAAATTTAAAGGGCAAAATTGTCCATAGAGGGCAAAGTGCAAAAATTTACTTAGCTCATATGGTAAAGTGCAACAAAAAAAAATTTATATGGTAAAGTGTAAAAACACGAATAGTACAGGGGGTTTGTGTAATATCCTCAATGAGGACTTCCATGTGGCAGAAGCGTCGGATGATGAAAATAAGGTTGTCAATGGGACATGCTCGTCATAGGTTTTCCATTGGTACCAATTCCTTGGCCGACTGGTAGTGGCGGAAAAGCAAAGCAACATCATGTAGATCCCACAATAGATCTAAATCCGTAAGTACCTAAATCAAACCCAAGCCCAAACTCAACCCACCCTCCTCTCCAACCCCTGAAAAAAATAAAAAATGACAAACAACAATTCATAATCGTAGCTCTCTCTCTCTCTCTCTCTCTCTCTCTCTCTCTCTCTCTCTCTCTCTCTCTCTCTCTCTCTCTCTCTCTCTCTCTCTCTCTCTCTCTCTCTCTCTCTCTCTCAGTTGTGTAATATTTTCAATTAAAATTGTAATACTTGTTCAACATTTAATATATTTTCAATTAAATGTATAATACTTTTCACTTACAAATATAATATCTTTTAGTTCAATATATAATACTTTCCACTTCAATGTATAATATTTTCACCTAATAAACATGTAAAATTTTCACATAAAACTATAATAATTTTCAGTTCAACGTGTAATATCTTTTAATTGAAAAATATGATCTTTATTTCAAGAACATATTTCGTCAAAATCGAAAAAAACACAATTCCTCATATATCGACGCATTCCCCTCGAAACAAACTCAAGCCACAATCCAAATCAACAAAAGAAAGAAAAAAGATAACGTTCCATTTTAAAGGTTGGTGTTTAATTTTTGTTCTCAATTGACGGAGAAGGCGACAACTATCGTGACGATTGACGGTGGAATTGGATAGCCCATGGTAATTTTATTGACGGTGGAATTGGATAGCCCATGGTAGTGCAAGTAAAATGAGGGGTGGAATGCCACCTATAGCATGCGGTTAAAGCGCCCGCAGCAGTGCCGCGAAGCAAGGGTTTCACTTGGCTTTCCATCATCGATTGGTGGTAGCGAGGCGTCGGATGATGAAAATAAAGCTGGGAATAGGACAGACTCGTCATGGCCTTTCCGTTGGTACCAATTTTGTGGCAATGCAAAGTAGCATCGTGTAGGGAGAGCAATGGAGAAGGAAGGAGACTCCATTAAAGACCAATTAATAAAAAAAAAAAAAATTGAACCAAAAATAGTGGGTCAAATCGGGCGGGTGATATAAAAAATCCGTAAGGTAGTTTGATTACTTGATATGGGTTTTTGCCCTATATGTATTGAGCAATATGAATCACCAGATAGTGTTTATTGTTTTTTATTTTTTTTGACGTGTCATATATTTACTAAAAACTCATTTTAAATATCACCTAAAAAGAATTTACTCAACCGATAGTTTTCAAATCAATGACAAAACCCCCCAAAATGAAAATTAATCAGTAATATATATATATATATATATATATATATATATAGCTAGCATTATAATATATACTTTGTTTTGAAAAGTATTTTTAAAGCTGATATGGGGTTCAAGGCTTCTAGCTAGTTTATTATATACAAGTACAGGGAAATAAAGGATCATTAAAGTTCCTGTAATTAATGTGGTGACATACCATCTTCTCTCAAGAAGCTTATACTTACAATATCTAGAGAATCAGAAAGCTGATCTGTAGTCAGCGCTTTAATTTATTTTAATTTATAACTGATCTTCACTTCATGCTCTATATTCTATTGCCATTGCTATCCTCCATGAAAGGTGAAACTGTTTAAATCAAATAATACAGTTGAGTTTTCATAAACAGAAGTGAAGAATGAAGCTCTCCTAAGTAAGTTATTGTTAAAACTTGCTTATTACAAATTAGGCCATAGAAATAATATTTGCTTTTCTCCTTTGTTTCCATTTTCTATATTCTTTGTTAGCTTTTTCCCTTTGTTTCCGTTTTCCATTTTCTTCCTTATGTTTTTTTTGCGCCCATTTGCTTTTTTGGCTTGTTGAATGTATTGCTGCTTGAAAATGATATTCGGCATTGGTGCAGTTGATAATGAAACTGATGATGTTTGCCGAGTATTTTTTTGTTTCTTCATTTGCATAATAAGTAGAGTCCGTCAGATTTTTGACCTTTTTCTCTATATCAAAAATATTTTTTAGTCATATTTTTTAAAAAATGAAAAACACGTTTTTTTTAGTTATTTTTAAGTTCACATGTCCACTTTGCCCTTTTTTCATTTTTGGGGACCGGTACATAACCGGGTTATGTACCACATCAATTTTTTGAAAAATCGCCAAGACTCACCGAGAGAATACACAAAGGTATAATGGTTAGTTTTTAGTCAAAATGGCTATAAAACATGGCTATTTTTTAATTTTCACAAAACATAAGTGGTCAATTTGGCCTATTATTACCACTAATAAGTATAAGCTCTAGCGGTATTTTCTACATCATATCATGCATAAGACGTTCACAAGAAAAGAAGTGGACATCATGCAGGTTATGATGTCCTCTAACTGTTCGATTAAATCAATATGTTAGCTTGACATAAAATAAAGATTGTTTTGATTTTGTGAGCTGCTAGGAGCACTTTTTGTTGAATTATAAACTAGATTCATTGAAGTCAAATAGTTCTAGTATATTCTATGTATAAATAGATGAAATTCATGTATGTGACTTTTGGTTTTGTGCATGAATGAGGATAGGTGAATGTATGAAATTAAGTATTGATGCATGAATTAAGTGTATGTTCATCTTAGGTATCACCTATAAATACCCTTGTTATGGAGTCATTTGGAACAATGAAGAAAGTAATAATAAAATAATATAAGTTTTCCCCTCTATTCTCTTGTGTGTGTGAGTTATTTGTAATACATGCTCTCCAATTTCTAACACTTTTGTTTTCTTGGTAATTTTCAGGGATCTGTGATATTTTTTGACTCCATGTCTGATACTAGCCTCTGAATTTGCACTTTTTCGACAAATTTTGCTCTATATTTTCGGTAACATAGTTTAAAAATCATTTCGTTTTTGAACAGATATAAATGTTATGTTGTTCGGTAGGATGTTCATCGAATCGAATTCCAAATTCTTCAACTTCTTCGAATTGAATTAATCGAGGCAAAAACTCATATGAGACACGCGCACGGATTCATTTGCTTTTCACAAATTCTGAATTTTTATTTTAATTTTTTTTCAGAGATGGCTTGCTGGATGGTTACTAGGGAAAGGCAGTTTGCTGGATTAGACCAAAAATAGGTCTGGTTAGCCAAGAACATGTGCTTTTCACAGCCAAACATAAAGGATAATATTTGCATATGACAAAAATGGAGCAACTCTTGAAGAGATAAGAGCAGTAAATGAGTTAGCAAATGCAAATGTTTTTATCTTTAAACTCCCCCAGGTTTGATTTCTAACATGTATTGTTTAAGATAAAATCATTTGCATTTGCTAACTCAGTTGCTGCTCTTATCTATTCAGTAGTTGTTCCATTTTTGCCATATGCAATATTATTCTTGATGCTGGTTGTGAAAAAAACACATGTTTTTGGCTAACGAGACCTATTTTTAGTCGTTTACATACGCTTCATCTCCCACGCCATTTAAATGGCCAAAAGTTGGAGGGAATTTTCTTTCTTCTTCCTGGTTTGTAATTTCACCACTGCCACCGCCACTGCCTGTATCAGTTGAATGTCTAGGACAGAGAACTGGGGACTTTTCCCATCCTGGTAAGTGTTATACACACTTCAATCATCTGTGTGGTAGAATATGAGATAAAATACAATTTGGGAATAGAAGATCTCATTTACATCCGAGATGCCAAATCAAAACCTAATGTTCGGGCTTCAATTATATTTATATATATATATAGGGGGAGGATCATGTGATTTAATGGATAAAAAATATATTAAAATATTAATTTTATTAACATAAGGATAATAGGGTAAAATAACATACAAATCAGTTACAAAAAATGGAAGGAGATTAAAATCAAATCTCTTTCTCTCTCATACATATTTCAATCCCACAAATATAATCTTGATTCTCTCTCTCTCTCTCTCTCTCTCTCTCTCTCTCTCTCTCTCTCTCTCTCTCTCTCTCTCTCTCTATTCCACCATTAACGCAACATAAGAAATCTCTCTTCCTACAAGCCATTAACGAGTTCTGCAGATTTTATAGAGAAAAAAACTATGAAAGAGAAGATGAGTTCTGTTCCAAATAAAGAAAAACAACCATGAAGAACTCGAAACTAGTTTATATTTAACCCAGACTTTATATACTAATTTTACAGAGGAACAAAACTGTGAAGAAGAATATGATTTCTGTTCCAAATGAAGAAACAACCATGAAGAACTCAAAACTGGTTTATATTTAACCCAAACATTAAATATTGTAATCTGTAAATTTTCGCGTTGGAGATGGTGCAAGTATACTTTGGGAACACTGCATAAATTACAATAAGATGTTGCATAGTTGAAACTATGCATCAAACATCAACTAACTATACATTATCCAGAAGATATTTATGCAGTGTAAAAAACTAAATATACAGTACATATACCCAACTATGCAATGCGTCATAAACTATACAACAAAATTAACTAACTATGCATTATCTAGAAACTATGTATTCAGTGTGGAATGACTAAAATATGCAGTACATTATACTCAAATATGTCTCATTGTCGTAAAACAATGAAACAAAACACAACTAAATCTGCATTATCTAATATATATTTAAGCAGCAAAAGAACCCTAACTATACTGTATTCCGAAAAAAAGAAAAAATTTGGAAAAAACGAAATTGCTTCCTAAAATAACGCTATTAAATCCGGCAGTTACAATCTCACCCCATAAAAACAGTTTTAAAAAGTCAAAGCATACCAGAAAAACCGTTGGATAAGAGAAAAATACTATTATGCCCTTACTGCATTAAAATAAATATGAAAAGATCCAAAAAATCATAAAAATCACAGCCCTTAAAAAACAAATGAATGGATAAGATTAGTTCATCTTGTCTCACCCAAGGAGAGTGATTTCATTTGAACCAAATCATATATATATATATATATATATATATTTGATTTAGATCTGATATTACCTTCGGGTGGTCTCATTTGAACCAAATCATATATATATATCTGATTTAGATCAGATATTACCTTTGGGTCAAAGACTGTCGGGTAATCGGGTTCGGGATTTCAAGGACCTGAAAAAGAGAAACACACGTTAGGCTCACCGGGGGTGGTCCCAGTTAAGACCCTCTGATGCCTAAGTCAAGTCAAGTTCTATATGATACGGAAGGTATGAAGACAGTAAAGGTAAAAGTGAAAGAATGAATAGTTACCATTTGTTTACTGTAGCAGGGTATTTATAGATTTCTCTGGCACATGTAAGCATTCTAATTGCGCCAAGTGTCACCATCCTGGATGATGGAGTGTACTAGGTTGTCGAGAGATCAGCCTACCTTCCTTAGGGTTAAGGCCATTTCTCCGATTGGGTCGGTTAATAGGCCTCGGCCCAAAATCAAGACCTCGTTGTGTTGAATAGGAGTAAAGACATCATTGCCTTATCAATATTTATTTATAGCATCTATTTTATATAACATACTTCTTATTTTTAAGAAATTTTCTTTGGTGGAATATTTCTCAAAATTTCCCCACATGCAAGGTACATGAGGGTAAAATCATCTTTTAACTCATATCATCGGATGGTGTTGCACTTTGTCACCCGAACTTTGCGCGATTTTCACTTTGTCATCTCATTTTAATTAAGAAAAAAATTATACATATATTATCTCTTTTTTTTTTCAAATTTCTTATCCACGAAAATAAAATTAATTAGTAGCTACTTGAATAAAATATATTATCAATGAAACTATTTTATCGTTTCTTCTTTGTTAACTTTATTTCTAGTTGAATTGAAATTTATTTTTCATAATTTACCACATTATATTTTAATTTCTTGTTGAATTAAGAATTCTATTCTTTAATCTACGTTATCTATCAAATTATTAACCTAAAATAAAAATAATTCATTGAAAAATTAAAAAATATAAATGGTAATTTATCAATTTCAAGATAATAAACCATACATTAGCCAACCCTATATAATTTATTATAAAAATAATTGAATATTCCATCGACATTGACCCTGGAAAGAATTATAGCACAGGAATGTTCTAAAGTTTCGCAGAGTATAGATGTGATTGCAGATGTGGTCACTTTCACAATCAAATGCAGCGGAATAAAGTAAACAGAAACAAGACACAAGTTGTAAAAATTTGTCTACAAGCAAACTAGCTTGTAGATGTGCCAATATGGCGAAACTTTCCACTAGTAAAACCGTTTGATTACGTATACAAAGAATACTAAAATCAACTAGTAGAAAATCAATGAAAAACTCAGAGATCCGGGTCTATGTAATACAATTCATCCAACAATAGATATGTATGGACTTCGTTTATCACAAAACAAAAAGCTATAGATGAAAAAGCTAACAAATAAAACTGTAGGACTGAATGTTATTGCTCGATGTAGTCACATCCGAGATTGCATTTAGTAGAGTGAGGTTCTTTGTGCTTGAATGACTCTAAAGACTCTTGTCTCTCTGGTGTATTTCTTGTGTGTTCATTATGCACGTCCTCCTCTCTTTATATAGGCATCCAAGTCCATCAATGAGTCCTAATATACATGGAAAGAAGATATATACAAATATACGACAAGTATATCACTTATGCTAGGAAACAAGATAAGAATCAAAGAGTCCTAATATATCTATACCATATCAATATAATATCTTTCCTAATCTATTACCAACCCAATCTTACCATAAGTCTAGAAAGGTAAACAATTAAAACACCATCTTTTATTTTTGGAAATTATTTAGGCGAAATAATTTGCCCTAACAATCTCTCCTTTTTTGCCTTTCTGGACAAAACACATATCAAGCACAAAAAAGTAAACCAACTCCCCCTAAATAGCATGCTGAGAAAAATACTGAAACAGATGTAATCACATTTCGGAGCACATTCATAACTGTAACAAAATAATCACAAGCAAAGTTTTAGCAAGTAATTAACAACCAAAACAAGCAATCTTAACTAGATAATAATTTTAGTACAACCCAGAATTAAATATCATATAGTTCATTGGAAACATTGATATCCGTTTGTCCTTCAAAATCAAACCGAATGCCTTCATCGCCTTCTCCCTGTCCAGTCATAGGGCAGCAACAACATCTTGAGCAGTAGCATTTTCAACATTTAGAGAAGCATTCCCAGGAGCAACATTACTTGGTCCAGCAGTCGATTCCTCTCCCCATTTTTGGCCAAAAAATGAGCCAATGATAGTTTGCAACTATGTTCGGAGAGCAGTGAAATGAGCAAGTTGTTGCTTGGCAAAAACCAGCTGAACCTGTAGAAAAGCCACAAAAACAGGAACAGAGAGAATGTTAGCAAAAATGTGAGCCTTAATGTTGCCAACATCCGGGATCACATCTGAGGCCACATCTGGGACAGACTGAGAAACAGGGGTTTCAGCAAACAGAGGAGCATCAGTGATAAGAGTTTCAGGAGCAGGTGGTGCATCCCCTGGATACACAAGAGGCAAATCAACAATCCTATTCTTTGAGCTGAGTAGAGGACGAGACACATGAAGAGGCCAGGAGGACTAGTGAACCTTTCCCCCTGTCTTGGTTCAAACCCTTGAGACACCAGGATTTTATATATGAGGCTGGGAAATGAGAGTGACCAAGATTTGGACCGAGTGTCAGTAAAGAATGTAACCTTCTTAAAAGCCAACTTCCCAAAATTAAAGGGTAAACCCTTCCCAATTTGATATAGCACTCTTGCATGGGTTTTAGTCACTCTGGAATTATTCTTGGAAGGTGACAAATTTGCACAAAGACCCATGTACAGTGCGAATAATTTCAAAATCAGGGGGGGTTGTCCACATCTATTTCATTATCCCTTTCTCCAGGTAAAATAGCAGCCAGAGCATCCTCTTGGAAGGTAACAGAGATCAGGTTCGTAGGAGTGGAATTCTAAGGAGAGGAAGATTTCTTAGGAAGTGAAGAATCCGTACCTGAGTCTTGATTCTAAATAGTAGCAGATGCAGTTCCAGATGCAGGGGCATCCTCCAAAAACCCAGATTCATGGAGTTTCGGAGAAGAAGGAGTAGTGCTCGACTTAGGAATATCTGTAGGAGTGGATGGCGGTGTAGTAACAAACTCAGGTAGTGGCAAACCTTTTTTAATCGGAGAAGAAAGAGGAGTTCTGTCAGAGGGAGATGCAGTGTCAGATGTGGCACCATCTCTAACTGCATCCTGAACAGTAGTTTTGGCCATAGATTTGTCAAACTTCGGGCTCTCTGAATTTTGGGGGAGAGATGATGATTTGTTTGGGCTTCCAAAGAGGTTCTTGATGGAGGATACAAATCTTGCCATGGATGATGAGAGGAAGAGAAATCTGCAGAAGAAAGACAATAACAATCCACAAAAACAACTTCGAAAACCATGAGATGAGAGTAGTATACTTGAGTGCCTGCAATTTTTATAGGGAAGAGATAGGTGACATGATGGGGCATGAAATCCAACGTACAAGTAGAAGAGTTTTATTTGGAAATAATATCTCACGAAAAATTTGAAAAATAAGGGAAGGATATGAAGTCCAATTAATTTCAAACTCTAGTTCACAAGATGTCCAAATTAAGTCAAATTGTGATAAGGAAAGTAAGATCAAAAAGATTGTCCCTTATCCTTCAAATCGTGTTCAACCCACAAAATAATTCCATTAAGATTTTCGAGATTTTGGGAAAAGAAAAATATCAAATTCAGATTATATATGGAAACCAAATCTCAGCAAATTGCTCAACATCACCAGGATATGCAAAACCTAATATATGCCTAAACAAGAAAGCAAAACGCACACAAGAAGTGGTAAGTGCTGCAGCAAAGGGTACAGGTTCAAATGTCGTCAAATTTTGAGTCACACCTGTACTAACTGATTCAATGAATTGCGATCCGAAATCCCAATTTATTCAGACTTTTTGAGTTTTCTCCAATCCAATTTTTCCAAGTCTCATGAGGGAGTTAACCAGAAGGGAGCTTTCACTCAAGTGTCATAGGTAGCTCTTTTTCACATGATCATGCCTTTTTAGATAGCAATAAGCTTGAAGAAATTAGTCACAAGGAACAGTTGCACACAATGGGTTGGTAGCTTTTTCCTTTAAGGCCTCCAAGCATGATCAAGACTTTATCTATAACTCAACTACTGAAAAAAGTATCATTTGTTTATAATTTGGAGAGATCAACTCACACCAATTTTCCAAGTGAGAAAATATATGTGACTAGTTCGAACCATCAACCTACTTTTTGCAGAAATGCATGATGAGCTTAATATGCAATGATGACTACAAAAAAAAGAGAATATAAATAGAGGAGAGAAGAGACATGTAGTGTTTGGATGTTACAGAAGATGTGATATGCAATGTTGTAACTTTTGTGTAACATTTTAGAGAACACACAACTGAGATATTTCCTTAAATTGGATAATCTCTCAAAATCCAAAGCCTTGGTGAAAATGTCTGTAAGCTGATTTTCAGTAGCAATATACTCAATGCGAATTATATTTTTCTCAACTTATATATTTCTCAACTAAATCTCGAATAAAGTGATGTCTGATATCTATGTGTTTAGTACGAGAATGTTGGACAGGATTTTTCGAAATATCAATCGCACTAATATTATCACAATGGACAATGAGTGTTTCACTTTGCAAACCATAGTCCTCAATCATTTGGTTCATCCATAAAAGTTGTGTGCAACAACTTCCAACTACTACATATTCTGATTCAGCAGTCGAAAGGGATACACAATTTTGCTTTTTGCTATACCATAAGACCAAATTATTTCCCAAATAAAAACATCCTCCAATTGTACTTTTTATATCAATAGCATCTCCAGCCCAGTCAGAATTATTGAATCCCACAAGATTAGTGTTAGTGTCTTTAGTATACCAAATAACCAAATCAGAGGTGCTTCCTACATATCGAATAATACGTTTTAAAGCCTTTAAGTGGGTAATTTTAGGATTAGATTGGTATCTAGCACAGAGACAAACACTAAATATGATATTAGGACGACTGACAGTAAAGTAAAACAAACTTTCTATCATGCTTCTATACAAGGTGTGGTCAATACTTTCACTTTTGAATCGACCCCATGGGAGTCTTCAAGTGAGATGCATTTTCCAAATTGAACTTTTTCACAAGGTTTCAAGCATACTTGCTTTGTGAGATAAAAATTCCTTCCTTTAATTGTTTAATTTGCAAGCCCATGAAGTAACTTAACTCACCTACCATACTCATTTCGAAAGTGTAGGACATGCAAGCAACAAATTGTTTCAACAACTTATCAGAGGAGAAACCATAATATAATGTCATCAACATATATTTGTGCAATCATGATGTCATGGTTTTTCTTTTGAATAAACAGGGTTTTATCAACTTCACCGCGTTTAAAACCAATTTGAAGAAGGTACTCAGTTAACCTACCATACCAAGCTCTTGGGGCTTGTTTAAGACCATAGAGAGCCTTTTTAAGCTTATACACATGGTTAGGTATAAAAGGATGCTCAATGCCTTTTGGTTGCTCTACAAATGCTTCTTCATCTAAAAAGCCATTTAAAAACGTACTTTTTACATCCATCTGATGAAGAGTTAAACCCATATAGCAAGTAATAGCAAGCAACAATCATATTGACTCAATACGGGCGACATGAGCGAAGGTTTCATCAAAATCCACCCCCTCAACCTATGTGTACCCTTGAGCAACTAATTGTGCCTTGTTGCAAACAATTTTACCAGATTCATTTGTTTTGTTTTTGAAAATCCATTAGTTCCTATAACATTAACATCCTCTGGTCTAGGAACCAAAAACCATACATCATTCTTAACAAATTGGTCTAGTTCCTCTTGCATGGCATGAATCCAAAATTCGTCTTTTAAGGCTTCAGTAACATTCTTAGGTTTGAAATTGAACACAAAACAACAAGTTCTCACATTGATACAATTAGAAGACATGCAAACCATTCTTACCATATCATGATAGTTCACCTTACCTTTCCCTCATGTCTTATTACCATCAGTAGCATTACCTATGATTTGAGATTTAGGGTGATTTTTCTGAATCCTTGTAGGTATATCTCTACCATGATCCAAGATTGGATCGTTTGTTTCTTAAACAGGTTCAGTGTCTGTCTCAGCTGCAGCAGACATGGATGTGGGCTCAGATGTCGTCACAATTGGTTCTACATTTGAGACAGTTGTGGATGGGGCTTCAGTCACATTCTTAGTCACGTATGTGCTTACATCCAACACAGATACGAACTCGATCAGATCATCGAAGACAACATTAACTAATTCCATTATAGTCTTAGTCCGAAGGTTATAAACTCGATATGCATGATTGTTAAACGTGTAGCCTAAAAATAGGCACTTGTCACTCAAAAGAGTCAAACTTACCAAGATTATCTCGATCATTAAGAACATAGCACACACATCCAAAAATATGGAAATATTTGAGGTTAGGTTTCTTCCCCAAAAGAATTTCATAAGGGGCCATAGAACTCGTTGGCCTCAAATATACTCGATTTACTATATGATAAGCAGTATTTAGAGCTTAAGCCCAAAATCTTTTTGAAAGTTTCTTAGAACTAAGCATGACACGGGCTATCTCTTGCAATGTACGATTTTTGTCTCTGCCATTCCATTTTGTTGTGGAGTTTTGGGTGCGAAAAATTTATGAGAAATCCCCTTTCTATCACAGAAAGACGAGAAAAAAGAATTCTCAAATTCTTTACCATGGTCTAATCTAATGCTGGCAACAGTTAGATTATACAAGTTACAAGCCTTTTTATGCTAGCTTCTAAAGAAATCAAAGGTTTCAGATTTCTCACGTAGAAAGTATGTCCACGTGTAACGTGAGAAATCATCAATAATAACATAGGTTTACTTTCTACCACCCACACTTTCAATTTCAATAGGACCCATAAGATCCATATCAACTAACTCCAGACATCTAGTAGTGCGGAAATATGATGGCATTTGATGTGACACTCTATTTTGTTTACCCCTTTGACAACTTCCACACACATTGACACTTTTTATGGACAATTTAGGAAAGCCTATAGCAACTTCAAATTTCACAAGTTTCATTATCTTTTTAGGGCTAACATGACCTAACTTTTGATGTCATAGATCAGTATCATTAGTGTGTGCACTATGACAGAGTTACTCATTACAATACTGATAACAGTTGTCAGATGACCTCAAGCCAGTAAGGATACATGTGTTAGACTCGTCGAATACTTCACAAGAGTTTTTGTTGAACTTTACATAGAGATCATCATCACACAGTTGACTTATGATGATGAGATTAACATTAAGACCAACTACATGAAGCATATTACATAGCCTAGGCAGACCTTCAACATTCAACGTCCCTTTTCCAATTATATTCCCTTTGGCTCCACCTCCATAGGTCCCATTGCCACCGTTGTATTCTTCATAGTCAGTTAAATACTCCAAGGTACTTGTCATATGTCGTGAGCATCCTCTATCAAAGTACCATGATCCTGCAATGTTAGATCTCAACAAAGTATAGATAACATGACATTTAATATCAGATTTCTTAATCCATACAGCTTTCAAAATGTGATTACGAGGATGTCATAACATTTGCGATGACATCTGTCGTCCAGATTTTAAATCCGATTTCAGTTTATAACAGAACGGTCTAATGTGTCTAGGAGCATGACAATAGTGACAAATAAAGTGGCGTTTGTGAGGTTTAGACTTCTGTGAAAAACTCTTCTTATTGTTGGAGGAATCTGAAGATTCTCCTTGTTCTTTTGCTTTAACAAATACATGAGTTCTATAACCAAGGCAAACTTTATCATCACTACCCAAAGAAAATATATCATCCAGTTTTGCTTTCCCAGAATTAAACTTCTTCATGATTTCAAGAGAATCTTCAAGTTTAGAATTTACCTTTTCGAAGTCAAGATTCTTCTTGGTAAGGGCAACCTCTAGCCTGGTAATTACTTCCTATTATTCATTATTTTCCTTCTTGAGTCGATCATTCTCTTTCCTAAGGATTTCATTCAGTTAATCCTCTTCAGCCAATCCTTATACAACTTTGTGTATGTGTCTTCCAAGCTTTCACTATCTGAATCATCATCATGTTCAACATTATAAGAAACAGAGGTAGAATTGAAACAAAAAAGGTCAGAAGCAGTTAAGGTTTCCTATTCTTCCGATGTGAGTTCAGATGTGATCAATGAAGGTGTGATCACATCTCGGGCCACACCTCGGGCAACACCTGAAGGATTTATTTGGAGAGATTTTTGATCTTTCACTAAGGTTGTCAGAACCTTGTGTTCCTCTTCCTGTTCATTCTTCTCGTTGTCAGATTCATTGTCACTCAAAGTCACACTCAGACTCATTCCATTTTTAATAAGAGTATTAGCACATTGGGCAGCATAATGACCATATCCTGTACATGCCCTACACCTAATGGAATCAAGAGTTTTAGTGTCAAACTTTTTTGATTGTTCTCCAGGAAAGCGATCTTGATTTTTATCAAAGGTGTTCTTTTAAGGGAACTTGGTAGGTTATGGCTTAAAAGGTTTTCTCTGACTTTTGAGTTTAAGAATTCTATCAAATTTTTTTGAATACATGGCCATAGAATCGTCTCCTAGATTGGAATTTTCAATCTCAATGGTAAGTTCAACAAAGTCATCAGTAACTTAGGACTCAACTTGAAAAGGAGACTCGATTTGAAAAGCAACCTTTTGGCCCATACTCTCCATTTGTTGAGCCATATTCATCTCAAAGGTTTGTAGAATCCCTACCAGTTTTTCAAGACTCAAAGTGGTGGTGTTATAGGCTTCTTCTACAGATGAGATTTTAATATTATACCTAATGGGAAGTGATCTCATCATTTTGCTCACAAGATTAGCATTAGAGATGGGTTCACCTAATGCTTGTGCTTCATTAGCAATATCACACAATTTCGCATTATATGTGGCAATATTTCATTCTCTTGCATTCTTAGGTTTTCAAACATATTGGTTAGCAACCTAAGTTTGGTTTATCTCATACTAGCGGATCCCTCACAGTGACTTTGAAGAGTATCCCATGCATCTTTGGCAGCAGTAAAGTTGGCTATGATTTTGAACATATTCTGATCCACAGTGCCAAAGATTGCATTTAACGCCTTCGAATTATGATTTGCTAACCATATTTCATCATTAGACTAATCAATTTCTCATTTATCCTTGTAGTCACCGTCCGTATCAATGAGTTTTGGAGGTGACCACCCAGAAAGAATTGCACGCCAGGCCCTTTCATCATTGGGTTTGATGTAGGCCCGTACTTTGACTTTCCAAATAGAATAATTGGAGCCATCAAGAATAGGGGGATGAAAAGTGGAGTTATTTTGAATATCCATATTAACAAACACACAGGATCAACACTTAGTATCGTCAAGTGTAAGCTCTAGATGCCAATTGAAAGAATTATAGCATGGGAATATTTCAACACTTTAATTACAGAGAAAAGCATTAAAAATAATTAGAAAACAAAATTTGGAAATACTAAAATAGACCAACACTTTAATATATATATATATATATATATATATATATATGAGGGTTGAATCTAATGATACCAGTGTCTGCAGCTGGTGAGACCGTAGGGATCTCAACTGTTCCCATATAATAATTGAGAAATGTGATTAAATGGATTAAATTTATATTAAATATTTAATTTAATTACCAAAATGATAGCAATATGAAAACACAATTAATTTGTAATCCAAAGACAACAAAAAACGGTTACAAAACATGGAAATAGATCAAAACACATGATCTGTTACCTTTTAGATTGATCTCAATCCCTAAAAAGATGCCACAAATCATACAATCACAAAATTTTTACTCTCTACATACCATTAACGCAATTATGTAGATTTTACAGAGAAAAAGAATTTGTGAAGAAGGAGATGGCTATTGTTATAGGGATGACAATTTGACCCACCTCGTTCAAGATCCACCTTGTCCGGCCCCGTTTAGGCCATCCCGCCCCGTGACTCATGGCGGGGTGGAATGAGTCTGGGTATCACTTCCGCCCCATGGGTACTCACCCCGTGTAGGTTTTTAACTTTTTAAATATGTTTAATATATATTTTACATGTATATTATATAAGATAATGTAGTTTTTATGTACTTAATATTATATTTATCATATATAATGACAATTTTTATAAATATTATGTATTTATAATATAAAATATAAGATACAAAATTTGTTAATAATATACAAGATAAAAATATAAAAATAATAAAATTATATTCAACACGGGTCGACCCGCCACGCCTCGCGACTCATGACGGGTCAGCCCAGGACCGCTACTTCCTCTAGTCAAAGGAGTCGACTCCGACGCAAAATTTTTCCAAAATTTAGGGGCCCAATTCTTTTTATATTTTTTTATATAATATATATATATATAATAAATAAAATATGACATAAAGAGTAAATCAATTCTAGTGGTTGAATCTTCACAGATGAAACTTTGAAAGGTTACCTAGGTTCAAATTTTGTTTCCTACAATATTTTTGTCTATATTATCACAATTTTTTAAGGATCTAAATTTAAAATCACTCAAAATGGTAAGAAGAGAAATTAAAATGTCATTATACGGCGACCAGAGTCATAGTTCGCATGATATTATTGAACAACTTGATTGCACTACTTAATTAATATTTTTTCCGCGAAAACTGTAATATTAGTTGTATTTAAATTACTATTTTGATTTTTGAACATGAAAGTTATATTATTTTAACTATAATAGAATTGCATTATATATTGCACATTATTCTTTATAATTTCTTTATTTTATGTTACCTTTAAGTTTTTTTAGGAAAAAAGGGGCCCAATTTTAAAATTTGGCTCAGGTAAAAAAATTGGTAAGATCGGCCCTAGGTTGGCCCCCCTGACCAATGGGGTGGACAGGGTGGGTTTGGGTATTGAGATCCCCACGCCGCCTCATTGCCATCCCTAACTACTGTTAATAGCAAAGGAACATTAATACTTCCACAAGAAACTCCCGTGGACAACACAGAGAAGTTGACAGTTATGAAGAACTCGAAACTGGTATATTTAACCCATACTCTATATATTTTAATCTGTAAATTTTCACGTTAGAGATGGTGCATAAATACTTTTGAAAAACTGCATAAATAACTATAAGATGTTGCATAGTTGAAAACTATTCAACAAAAATCAACTAATTATTCATTGTCTAGAAGCTATCTATGCAGTGTCAACAAACTAAATATGCAGTATATTGTACTCAACTATGCAAAGTGTCATAAACTATGCAGCAAAAATAAATTAATTATGTATGTTCTATGAGTTATCTATGCAGTGTATAAAAACTAAATATATGATACATTGTACCCAAATATGCAATAAGTGTCATAAAACAATGCAACAAAAAACAACTAAATATGCATTTGTATAAGATTAACTATACTTACTTTCCACTACCCTCGTGGTTCTTACATTTCACCATTATGTCATAAAAAATGCAACAAAAAATAACTAAGTATGCATTATCTAATAATTATCGAAGCATCAAAAGAACACTAACTATGCTGGATTCCTGAAAAATAGAAAAAAATTGAAAACAAATTGAACCTGAAATCGGGCTATTAAATAAGACAGTTGTAATTACACCCCCATGAAATACGGTTTCAAAATGTCAAACAACTCTGGAAAAAAAACATGTCAACTTATAAAAAAATTATAATATCCTTAATGAAAAGATTTAAAAAATGCTTAAAAACTGAAAAAATCACACTCGTCCAAAAATTCCAATCAATGACTAAGATTAATCTACATTGTCTCACCCCAGGAAATTTGTCTCAGTTGAACCCATCCATATAGAGAGAGAGAGAGAGAGAGAGAGAGAGAGAGAGAGATTGGTTCAAATGAGACCAACCCCTTCAGGTTAGTCCATAAGACCGTATATAGACCCTTGATTTAATTTTTTAATGGCTGAGATCTCTTTAGTTATTTTTGGGTTATTAAGGGTATGATTGTATTTTCACCATTTTACAGTTTTATGGAGATAACGTTAATTGCTAATTAATAGGAAAATGGGATCTTTCCTTTATCAGTTTCCCGTTTTTTAGGGGGGAAAACCATAGATTTTCAGTTGTGTCTTTTCAAAACTGGTTCCTTTTGGCTTCCCTCCTCTTTATGGTTTTTTGACAAGAAAAAAAACCCTAACTCTTTCTTTTCTCCCCCAAATATTCCCACAATTCCAGTCCAGTAGCGCACAAAAAAAATTGACAGACCGTCTTCTCCGGGCACACCCAAAACTTGAAGTTCGAAATTATTTCGCCGACCGTAAGTTTGTTGTTGGTAGGCGGTTTGGTTTTGCGAAGAAGGGACCAGAGAAGTGCTATTTTGTGCCCGTTTATTGCGTTTGTAAAGGTGTGTCCCTTTTCTCTGTTAATGGCCCAAATCCTTCAAATTTAAGTTTGTTCTTGTCTTTATCAAGTAATTTTTGGTGGGTGTAGGAGTTCGATTTTTGTAGAGAAGATTTGAGGAGAGGGGAATCGACGTCTGAGTTCTTGTATTTTGAAGGTATGTTTGTTGTTTTCTTCTTCTGCCTTTTTTTATTATTTCTGGTTGTTACTGAAGGTTCCTTTCGCAATTTGTGAGTTTTTTCAGTCATCAATTTTTCGAAAAGAAAAAGAATTTTATTAATTACCAAAATTAATACAAATTCAACTTACAACACCTTGAAGAGCACCACACTCTTCTTCAACACCACCTTTGGAGATTACCACAATCTTCCTTTGAAGATTACCACAATCTTCCTTCAACGGAACCTTGTGAAGATTACCACAATCTTCAACCTTGAAGAATACCAAATTCTTCAACACCTCAATAAGAAGATTACCACAATCTTCTTGCACCTATCACCTAGATCATCCAAGTGTGCTCTTACCACAAGAACACTCACAAGGATATCTTGTGTTTGAATGATAACCAAAAATCAAGATTACAACTCAATAATGAATAATACAATTTGAGTGCAAAATGTAATCAAGAATAGCCTAGACCTCAAAGAAGTAAAAGTGATAAGCTAGGCAATTTTACAACAAGAATAATAACAATGAAAGACCAAGTGTTTGCTTGAAGTGTATCTTGTTGTGTTGTATCTCAATTGTTGTATTGGTTGCTCCAAAACTTCCTCTATTTATAGGAGATGATTGATCAAGCATAGGCTCCTCTTGGGGATTGAAAATCTCTGAGAAAAATACAATTAAAATCAAGAATATAGCTGTTAGAAATCAATCCCACAATTTAAGGAAATGTGTCTGTTTGTCAAACGGTCATATTTTTTGTCAATACAGATGCACCGGTCGCACGAAATAAGAGAAAATGAGAACACTTTGAAAATTACAACAGGCGGATCGATCGACGAGGCCCGACCGGTCGACCTCTAATTCAACCGGTCCCTCTCATTTCAAAAATGCAAGGTTTTAGTTCTGTTTCGAAACGAAACTTGCAGTGTACCGTCGGCCGACACTGGCGATCGGTCGACCGGGACCGATCAACGCCGTGGCGGCCGGTCGACTTGCTTTGTTTTTACTCCGTCTCATTTTCTGTTTCTGAAAACATCTTTAGGTACGGGTTGCCCTATAGGGCGACCGGTCGACCACGAGACAGAAATGTTGTCCAATTTTTGTCGAAAATAAAACTCAAGAAATACTCCGAAAATTTAGTAAAAACATTTTAAACCAATCGGGAGTATTTAGACAACATTTAGAAATCTTGTTTAGGAGTAAAATTTCATTGAAGTAAAATCATTAAAAGTGTTGTCCATTATTATCAAACATAAACTAGGGAAAATACTCCGGAAAATATTAAAACCATTTTAAATCATTTAGGAGTATTTGGACAACCTTTTAAAACATTGTTTTGGTGACAAAATAAAATCATCAAAATTAAGATAAAAACATGTATCAAACAAAATGTCCCAACATATCCAACTAAGCATAATGATCAAAGTATCAAATGAAGCACTTTTACCATCAAGTACTTCATACCAATTATCAAACAATGCTTAAATTAGAGTATTTTTACCATCAAATACTCCATCAAAATCATGATCATCCACAAGTCATTATCAACTTGCAATTTTAACCCTTTAAGAAAACAAGCAAATATCATTAGTACAAATGAGTTTTACAAAAGTTCATCAAAATACAAAGCAACATTAATGAAAATGCTAGAAAGTAAAGGGGGTGGGGACATCATTCCTCATCCGAGGAGAAGCAAGATCCAGGGGGAATAAAATCCTTGATAAATTTCTTCAATTTTGCCGATAGACTTTTGCATTTTGGAGGTCTTTTGCTCCAAAGCCTCATATCTCGTCTCATGAAAAGCCCTCATCTCATCAAATTCGGCTTGAGTATACCTCCAGGCGGTTGAGCACCGGTATTACCCTCCCGGATTGCTCGGTTCACCCTCTTCCGCCAATCTTGCGGCCTCGGCGTTATCAAAGTAGTCATTAGGATCGGGGACTCTTGACCTCTTCCTCTAGCCATTTTGGTTGGTCGATGTCCATATTCTTGCGCATCGTGACCATTTGGGAGATATTATCAATGTCGAAGTCATTTTGAAATACTTCCGAGTTACACTCCGAAGCGAAGGAAGTCCCGATTGAATAAGAAGTTTACAAATCCAATTTCCCATAACTAACTTCTTATTACCTTGAGTGATGGACTCGATTAGACATTGAATAAGTATGGCACCAAAGTTAAGTGGTTCCTCCTAGCAATCTTATACGTCAAAAAGTAATCCATGTTGCTAGGCATCTTTCCCGACTTACCACAAATGCAATATCGACAATGACCGACAAAATACGATGCTCAAGTGTCATTGCCAACAAAGAGTACTTTGGCCATACTCCCAAACGTCTTCACTTCTTTCATTGACACCCCAACATTTCATCATTCCAAGTCCCACAAGAGAAATAATCCCAACCACCTTCTCTTACACGTAAAAACCGGCAAATATCATTGGGAGTCCATCTAAAATGTCGTCCCCTTATAAGTGAATTTACGGCTATAGGCTTCCTTTCAACATCATATTCGACCCACATATTGGCATAAAAGAGTTGGATAATATCATCATCATACAAAACATAAGCATGTTCCCATAAATACATCCAACCTTGCTCCTCAAAAAATCCTCTAATCGTAGGATACTCATTTGTAAATGAACTAAAACGACACATTTTAGTCCGAGCAATAGACTTTCCTCCCATTCCCGAGTCCTCATAATACCATTCCGCATATTTATTGATGAAATTAAGAACATTGTGGGAATTAGGGGCTTGAGTAACAAAGGATTTTTTACCTTTCGCCCAACGGCAATTTTGGAGCGAAATCGTTCCGCGTAGCTCGGTAATTTGGGCCCGAGAGAGAATGGGATTTTGAACATCATCACCTTCTTGAGCCACGTTTCTTTGAGCGGCTCGAATATCCCTTTGTTCGGCTTCCTCTTGCCGATTTCTTGACGAACCCTCTCCGCCCCTTCTACGCTTGGAGATGGGATTTCGACCGGTGGAATTCTTTGGGGGAGCCATATATGTAAGATTCTTGTGAAAATAAGAAGATTAGCAACAAGAATCGTGAAAAATGATGAAGAATTGAAGATTTTGAAGAAAGGGGGTGATATTCTCGTTGTTAAGGGTTTGAGAGAAATAGCTCGTCTGTTTTGAAATGAAGAACAGAACGATTTTAAGTTGTGATTTTGTACTGGGTGACCGATCGAGGTGCAGGGCGACCGGTCGCCCCTGCTTTGACCGTCCCAGTGCAATTTTTCTTTCACAGAATTTTCCAAAATTTGATTTTTCACCCCAAAAGTTTTAAAACTTCGCAAAAGGATAATTTAGGACAAATTCCAACAAATACGGGTTTCGGAAAACATAAATTTGAAAAAAATCGAGACTAAGCGAGTAGTGCCCTTTTAAGAGAATTTTGGCAAAATCATTTAGGGGCACTTAAGGGGTTAAAGTGAAATATCTTGAAAGATATGTGCATAAGCATAATATCGAGTTTAAAGAGAAATACGAGTAGACATACCTCGATAGTTTAAGAAACTTGATGATGTAATAGCCAATGAGTATGAAATATGTATCCTACACAATTCTTAGACAACATTTGCATAGAAAATACAAGTGTAGGCAAGTAATAGGAGATATCAAAAAGAGCTTATGCTATAAGATTTCATAAGAGATAATAAGCCACATAAGTCTAATAAAATGCTCAAGAGTTTTATAAAATCATGCAAGGTCTCTTTTAAAAATTTTGAAACTCATAAATGTATAAGAGACCTATATTAAAAATAAATACTTGAAGACTCATTTTGCAATTAAGACACAATTAAAAACATGCATAGAATTAAAAATAAAATGCATATATAAATGGGGAGATACGGTTTACCAATTACGCCGTTTCCAAGGGTTGTGTCTTTCCCATTGTTGATGATATCTTCCCATTGAGAAATCACTTTGTTGATGATGGCTTCTTTGATTACTCCATTTCCAAGGTTTGTTACCTTCCCGTTGTTGATGATCTCTTCTTCTTTGAAAATCATCTTGTTGATGTCTTTGTCGTTTCCAAGGGCTATGTTCTTCCCAATTTTGATTATATCCTCTTCTTGGAAATTGGCTTTGTTGGGAATAGTTTCTCCTTCTTTGATCAAATGACACGGTCATTTGATATCTTCTTGGCGGTATGAATTTTCTTCGATCATTATTTCGCCGGGTACCTAATATGACATTATTTTGTGGTAACCTCATGTGTTTGGGTCCTTTGGGATTAGTCTTGAGACTCTGAGGTCTCCAACAATAATTAGAGCTATTTCTAGCTCGACAAAAATTAGCCGTATGACCCTTTTTACCGCAATAGAAACATGTAATAATTCTAGGAGCATAATGACCAACATGCTTAGAGACTTGATTCTTTTTCATGTGATTGACACCTTTAGTCTTATGATCAAGTTTTAATTTCGAACAATCAACAATCTTGGTCATTTTATCGGTACTCAAGTTAGATTTAGATAAATCCTTTTTCATGCAATCAATATTCTCAACAAGAGTACTATTTTCTTTTTCAAGGTTTCTAACCTTGTCAAGAGTGGTGGTGTGAGCACATGATAGTGATTCATAAGAAGTAAGTAAACTATCCTTATCATTTTTCAAAATATTGAATTCCTTTTTCAAATTTTTGTATTTAACAAGTAAGCTTTGGAATTCATTTTGAAGTTCATCATAATCATTTTGCAAATCACTATAATCATTTTGAGTAGCAATATCATATGAAGTAGAGGGTTTAAGACATACCTCATTTTCTTCTTTGATGCCCATTAAACAATATTCAACTTCTTCATAGTTGGAAATTGTAGGAGGCTTGTTCCTTAGATTTGAGCTTGTATGACCTTGAGAAGTAGATGCTTTTGTTTGACTCCTATCATTTGCAAATACTCCATAGATGGCTTCTAATTTTTGCCATACTTCATGTGCCGACTTTATTCCTACAATATGTTCATATTCTAGATTAGTAAATGAACAATACAAAATATTTAAAGCCTTACCGTTTAAGGAGATGATTTTCTTTTCTTCATCATTGAGCTTTTTGAAGCCTTTTGAGGTGTGTGGTGTATCTTTCATCGGAATGGATTCTCCGTTCATGACGGTGTTCCAAATGTCGAACCCGCAACCTTGTAAGTAACATTCCATTCTTTCTTTCCAAAAAATAAAATTTTTGGAGTCAAATAGAGGTGGCTTGGTGGTGGAGGTGCCGGATAGATGAGCTTCGTTCGTAGCCGACGATCGTTTCTCTTCACTCGCGATGTGAAACGAGCTTGCCAAAGAGTTTGGCTCTGATACCACTTGTAAGTCCAAGCGGCTACGATAATCTAGAGGGGGGTGAATAGATTATCTCCATCTTTTCGATTTCGCCTTCTTTTTACAATCGAATGCTCAAACAAAATAATAAAGGTGCGGAATGTAAACAACAAACGTCGATTTAAAGAGGTTCAACCCACCTAGGGCCTAATCCTCTACCACCCCAGTATATCCGGGATGGATTTCAAAAAGAAAAAGAATTTTATTAATTACCAAAATTAATACAAATTCAACTTACAACACCTTGAAGAGCACCACACTCTTCTTCAACACCACCTTTGGAGATTACCACAATCTCCCTTTGAAGATCACCACAATCTTCCTTCAATGGCACCTTGTGAAGATTACCACAATCTTCAACCTTGAAGAATACCAAATTCTTCAACACCTCAATAAGAAGATTACCACAATCTTCTTGCACCTATCACCTAGATCATCCAAGTGTGTTCTTACCACAAGAACACTCACAAGGATATCTTGTGTTTGAATGATAACCAAAAATCAAGATTACAACTCAATAATGAATAATACAATTTGAGTGCAAGGTGTAATCAAGAATAGCCTAGACCTCAAAGATGTGAAAGTGATAAGCTAGGCAATTTTACAACAAGAATAATAACAATGAAAGACCAAGTATTTGCTTGAAGTGTATCTTGTTGTGTTGTATCTCAATTGTTGTATTGGTTGCTCCAAAACTTCCTCTATTTATAGGAGATGATTGATCAAGCATAGACTCCTCTTGTGGATTGAAAATCTACGAAAAATACAATTAAAATCAAGAATATAGCTGTTAGAAATCAATCCCACAATTTAAGGAAATGTGTGTTTGTCAAACGGTCATATTTTTTCTTTGTCAATACACAGGCGGCCGGTCGCACGAAATAAGAGAAATAAGAACACTTTGAAAAATTCAACAGGGCGACCGGTCGACGAGGCTTCGACCGGTCGCCCACTGCCTCAACCGGTCCCCTAATCCAAAAAAAGAAGATGTTTTGTTCTGTTTCAAAATAAAACTTGCAGTGTACCGGTCAACCATCTGGCGACGGCCGACCGGACCGGACGACGCCCTTGCAGCGCCGGTCGACCGCCTATTTTTACTTCCGTCTCATTTTATGTTTCTAAAAACATCTTCAGTACTGAGTTGCCCTATAGGCGACCGGTCGACCACGAGACGTAAATGTTGTCCAATTTTTGTCGAAAATAAAACTCAAGAAATACTCCAAAAATTTAGTAAAAACATTTTAAACCAATCGGGAGTATTTAGACAACATTTAGAAATCTTGTTTTAGGAGTAAAAACCCATTGACATAAAATCATTAAAAGTGTTGTCCATTATTATCAAAAATAAACTTGAGGAAATACTCCGGAAAATATTAAAACCATTTTAAATCATTTAGGAGTATTTGGACAACCTTTAAAAGCATTGTTTTGGTGACAAAATAAAATCATCAAAATTAAGATAAAAACATGTATCAAACAGGGTTTTGGCAGTTTGTTTTCCCTGAAATTTGAGGATTTCAATAAAAAGCTCACGTATTGGTTAGTTGAAAATTTCAATCCTTTAAGTAGTGAACTTGTATATGACGATGGTAGGCGTGTTCACATTGAGAGTGAAGATGTTGGTAGGTTTTTGGGGTTCTCTAATGGGGATGTGGCTATTGAAAAAAAGAAAAAATTTGGGAAATGTGCGTTGTACGACGAGTGGAAAACAAAGTTCCCGAATTTCCAGAGAGTGACTGCGGGTGATTTGGTTGTGAGGATGATGGAGTGCGTAGACGGCGGGGACTGGTTTAGAAGGCATTTCATGACGCTTGTTGACAGCGTTCTTATTGGAAATTTACAGTGTGGGTACATCAACCCATTTATTCTGGATTACCTCGATGATGTGTCAAAAATCAGGGAGTTTAATTGGTGGGATTACACATTGAACACCCTGACATCTAAAAGAGTTAAGTGGAATGGGACGAACAAGTTTGAGTTCAACGGCCCGGTGCTGTTGTTAACGATAAATTGCCATTTATTGCCTTTTTTCCAATTTTTTAGTTTAATGTGGTTGTCACTTATTCAATGTTCTTCGTATACGTAGGTGTTTTATTTGGATAGAGTGTATGTGCTTGGGAGGGATGTGCCGAGGACTTTATCGGCTATGGCTTCATGGACCATGGATAAGTTCAAGGAAAGAGTTTATAAAGAGTTCAAACATGGTGGATTTGGGCAGGGATATTTGCAGGGACCATATTTGGGAGGGCCTTCACTGCAACCTCAGTTGGAGAGATTGGTGACTGGTCAAGAGAAACAGTCATCTCATCCTGGGCCTTCGTCGGCAGGCGGCATTGGGCAGGTATACAATGGTATATGTTGTATAGTTAGTCGTTTTTTGTTGTATACATAAGACACAGATATTATATACTTGGTATTATACACAGTTTATTTTGAAAATAATATATGTTGTATACTTAGTTGATGTTTGTGGTACACTTAAGATGCATATGTTGTATAATTGGCATATTACATACATGGTTTATATCTTTTTGTATAATTAGTTGACATATGTGGTGTCTTAGTTTATTTGTAGTCTGTGTAAGTAGCTCAACATAGGTGTATACATAATGTAACTTTGTTGTATAGATAATTATGTTACAAAATTAGATTTATGTGTAGCATTTGTTATTATACATAGTTCAGTTTTGTGTATAATTAGTCTACATATATATTGTATACTTAGTTTACCAATGTTGTATTATTGGTCTTATGCATACATAGTTTAGATTGTAGTATTTGTTGCATACTTAGTTTTGTGTATAGTTAGTCTACATATATTGTATACTTAGTTTACAAATGTTTTATAGTTAGTCTACACATATTGTATACTTAGTTTACAAATGATGTATAATTGGTCATAAGCATACATAGTTTAGTTCGTAGTATTTGTTGCATAGTTCAGTTTTATATTGACTTTAAATCTGTTTTTTGTATATTTTATATGATTGTTTTTATGTTGTATACTTTCAGCAGAATTGATTTGTTAGTTTTGTCAATTGGCGGGATTATATTGAGAATATTAAGGCAAGGATTGCGTGTCTTGCCTCGGATGTGGTAGAAATTATTTCGTTGATTCGGGATGCACCTTCTGATGTGGTGGAGGTCCCTGAATTTTCTGAAATTGGAGTTGTTGCTAAGAATCTTATATGCCACAAGACCGTTCAAGTAGAGGGCACACGGGCTGGAGAGGATTTAGTTGGAAGCGAGAGTCAGCAGGCTGAGGCATTCTGGAGCAATCCCGATAACATAGCATTGCTTGGAAGATGGAAGATGCCCTTTGCAAGCGGGATGAGTTTGAGAAATGGAAAGTTGACAGGCCTAGCTTTAGTCTTGGTTTAACCCAAGAACAAAACAATGCTAAATGAGATGCCGTGGTTGAGACATCACGTCTGTATGTGCAGGAAGAGGAGGAAAAGGAAGACGATGAGGAGGAAAAGAAAGATGATGAGCAGGTAATTTGCATTATTTGTTTTGCATAATAATTTATTATTTTGCTAGACATATGTTCTTATATTTTTTTAATCCGCAGGAAGAGGCTCCAATTGTTGACGGTGGGAGGGTGCGGTTGTGCCTGGGAAGGAGGGGTGAAGAAGAACAGCGAGAAGCTGAGTGTTTATCCCCGAAACGAACCTCGACAGAAAAAGAAGACTCAGACATTGACGTCCCCGTTCGTTGAGCGACGGGTCGATGTGATGTCTAGGTTGAATGAGCAGCAGAACATGATTGTTAAATGGTTGTTTGAGAACCCGAAAGCTGAAAAGTAATTTAATTTTTTTTATGGTCAAGTATACTATAAATTTTATTGTAATTACTGAATTTTAAATATATTTTTTACGTATTTCTCTTTTTGCAGAGACGAGCCATTTTTAAGGCTGGTGATATGACTATAACAAGGGAAGACTTTGTGACTATGCGGCTTGGAAGTTACTTGAGTGTCTCCCTGATCGATGTGTGGACGAAGATTCTGAATGCAAAAGAGTCTATCAGGAGCAAGGGTTCGCCATTTCATTTTTTTGCTACGACATATTCTTCAGAAAATAAATGTAAGTGCATGTTTGGAATACATAGTAGGGAATTCATTGCATGCAAGTGCATGTAAGTGTATGTTTGTATAGTTAGTCTGGCAGAATTGTATACTTAGTTACGTTGTTTAGTTTATTTAGTTCAATAGACATACTCAGGCATACAATTTGTTCAGTTAATCTGTTTATTTTCAGTCCAGTGGATTTTCTATATTTAAGAATGTGTATATGTATAATTATTTCAGTCTTATTGTATGTTTATTGTGAAATATTTATGCATACTAAGTAATGTTTTAGTGAATTAGTATAATTAGGAAGGTTTACTCATTTAACTGTTTTTGGGTTATACTTGTAATGTTTTAATGTTTTATGTATATTTATCAATATTTAATTGTATAGTTAGTTAGATGCACATGTTTACTTTTAATGTCTTCCTCAATGTCATTGTTGTACATATACATGTATAGTTAGTATATTAGAGTTATTTACGTAATTCAGAGGATGTGTATAGTTAGTATATTAGAGTTGTTTACGTAGTTCAGAGGATGTGTATAGTTATTATATTTGAGTTGTTTATGTAGTTCAGAGGATGTGTATAGTTTTCAAGTGACTCTTTATATGTAGAATGATTATTTATTCCATATTCAGTCAAATGCTTGATGTATATCTATTAATGTTATATTGTTTAGTTAGTTTATGTATAATGTGTACTTTGCCAAATGAGTCTGCATACTAATCTTTTTTTTATTGTATACTTAGCATTCTTTATTGTATAATTATTTTAGTGTTTTTGTACATTTTCATTATTGCTGACTGTTTATATTTTTTTACATTTTCATGTAGCTGTTTTTCGTTGTTACACCATCCGAGGCAGATGATGATAATAGAAATTTGGCGTTATTTTCTCAAAGCCTAGATGCCGAGTTTGGTGATGTTAATCCAACAAAGCTGCAGGCGTTTGATATGGTATTTATTTTATATATTCATTTTTAGATTTACAACATTTATTTTCAGATTTAACTAATATTTTTTTTATCTTTTTCCAGTTTTTCTTTCCAATATGCAAGAGCGAACACCTGTTTGTTATTGTGTTTGATATGAAGAGGAAGAGTATGCGGATTTTGGATAATTCTTCTGTTGGTGGAACCAAGTTGGACAAATACGAAGATGTGCCCGCTAAATTGGTGAGTATGAACATGTATTTTTGATATGTATATTTTTACGTTGTTTTGATACGTCATTTTTGTTCTTCTGTTTTTTTTAATTGTTTGTATCTATCGTGACAGGTTCGCGTCTTTTCTCAGTACTTGATAAGCAAAGGTTGCGTGCAGATGGGTCAAGAGATTGGGCAGCTCACTCCATCCAGAATTGCAATGCCATGGAGAGATGCACGAAACAAGGTCGATTGCGGAATATGAAAACGTATATGGGTGGAGGTTTGAGGGGCTGGTCATCTGGTTTACAGAAGGGCGATGCAAATCTCATATGTACCTTTCGTTCCAAGTACACCGGTGCTATTTTCCTAGACGATATGAACGAGTTAAGGGAGAAGAATTTGGCTGAATGCAAGAAACATTGGACTGGCAAGAAGCCAGTGTAGAAGTTGGTTTTATTTGTCATTGGTGGAATACTCTAGTTTTTTTTTTGGTAATATCTGGTAACTAATAGTGGTCGTTTTAAATGACATTAAATCTATTTTATTTTGGAATATTGGTAATTCAAACTTTGGTACAATTTATTAAGTTGTTTTGCTTATTGTGTTTGTGTAGTAGAATGTTTTGTTTTTTTACCATGTATGGTGTTGTGTCATCTCATTTTTTTTTTGTTTTTAGAGTGATCTTTTTTAAGATGAAAGTGTTTTTTTTTATTTGCATGTACATTATACATGGATGCAGCAACTTGTATAGATAGTTGTATCGAATTGTATATTTAATATGTTTCATTTGTTTATTTCTGGATTATTTTGAATTGTATTTTTTGTTGTATAAAACAGGTTAATATAATTGCTTGATTAGTTAAGTGGATTTGTATATTTTATGTGGTGGAATTGTTTACTTGATTGTATGGGTTATTCACTATTTTAGTTCATTGGATTTGTATACAGTTTTAGTGACATGTATAAATAGACATATCGAATTGTATATGTAAATGTGTATCATTTGTTTATTTTGATTAGTTGAATTGTAATATTCGTTGTATAAGTAGATTAATATATATGTTTACTTAGTTACGTTGAATTGCATATTTTGTTTGGTGGATTTGTATACTTAGTTGAATGGGTGATTTTCTGATTTTAGTTTAGTTGAATTGTATTCAGTTTGCTATGTACTTGTATAAATAGATATATAGAATTGTATATTTAATGTATTGCACTTGTCTATTTTGTAGTAGTTGAATTGTATTATCTATTGGATGAGTAGATTAATGTATTTTGTATAAATCTTAAGGTACTTATTGGCGTATACAGTGTAGTTGTATATAAAGTAAAACAATTTTGTATGCTTAGTGTTTTTTTTTTTTTGCATGTTTAGTTGAATGTAATTGTATGTGCAATAAATGTTTAGAGAGAAAAAATAACATTAAAGATAAATTAACAATCACTCAATGTTTCAAAAAAAAGGTTTTCATAAATAATAAACTGACAGAATTGTTTTTTTGCAAAAAAATAGAAACATTGCACTAGGGCGTGGTGTCGCGTTTTGGACATGTTCGGCTGTTATGCGTTCCGATATCACCACATGTTCCACATCGTCTTTTGAGTTTTGTGCTTGCTTTAATGGCTTTCTCTCTTTGGCTCTGAATTCTACTTCTCAGATTACTGTTGATGCCTTTGTTCTTTGCCTGTTTTGGTGGTAACACAGAAATATCAAGCTGTGAGGTTGACCCACAATAGGTCTCTAGTACTGACTTTTTGGTTCCAAAAAACGATAAATGTTGCCCATCCTTTAACAATTTCGCCTTTTCTTCAGACACAAGTCGTGATAAATTTGATAATTTTTCAACATTCCCCTGCGCTAGACCAATGCAGGTGTGGAAGTTGGACCAAAGGTTGTTTAGCGTGATCGCGGCTTCATCGCCACCCGCAAATTGATAAATCTGGCCAGATCTTGTGTATTGTGTTATTGAGGGAGTCTTCATCCATCGTCAAGCTAAAAATTTCATAGGTATTTCTTGACAGTCCTTTAGGATTATGAAAACATGACAACACAGTAAGCCCGTCTATTCGAACATTTTGCAGCTGCAGTTTATCATTGTCTCCGTCTTATAATTTATGACATCAAAAATTCGACTTGTTTTGTCTCTAATTCTGTAGGAACACTTGTTTGCATCATCAGTTATCTCTGTAATCGTGCACTCATAGCAGGCTAATTTAATTTATGTGCTAACATCGGTAAATACAGTGTGTGTGTGTACACTGAACATGCATGCTTCTCAATGGTCAGTTTTGTCTTGCATTGTGGAAACGATGTTTGGCAGTTGTGGTCCAATTTATCTGTTGCATGGCGTTGTGACTCCATTGCACTTTCAAAGTGCATGAAAAATTCAACCAAGTTTGAACCAGGATTTGTATAATTCCCAAACCAGCTATTGGTGCTCTCTGACCGTGAGGTAGTTTTGAGCAAACCACTCATTAGCACATTTGTAAAATAAGCTGGTATCCAACTTCGTCTAATCTCATACAAATGCGTGAACCATGGATGCGATTTCAGACTAAAGTCAGTCATAATATCATTTCATTGACTCTCAAAATCTGGTATTGAAATGTTGTTATCCCACACGATTGAATTTAGACGATTTATGAAATTTTTATCCTTGAACAGGGTGTGACCGACTTTTACACTAACCTTTTCCATTATGTGTCACATACACAATCTGTGTTTTGCTGTTTTGAATACAGATTGTATTGCTTTCTTCATTTCCAGATCTTGGTCATTCATTATATAGTATGGCTCCTGGCCATGACTTCCAAGAACTTTGTGAACGAACCATGTATACGACTCTTCATCTTCCTTTAATATAAGACCACCAAATGTGACACATCGGCGATGGTTATCGACTCCAGTGAATGGAGCAAAAACCATTTTATACCTGCACATTTTTGTTACGTTAAGTTTATGGTATAAATCTATACTGCTAAATTAAAATATGTATACAATTATACTAAACTAAGTATACAACTGCAATGAAACTAGTTTTTAATCATACAATTATAGTAAAGTAAGCATACAATCGCAACGAAACAAGTGTGCAACTCACCAAAGTAGATATACAACAGTATAGGAGTTTGTAAATCAAATTCGATGTACTAACTAAATTAAGCATATAGTTCAGTGAACTTAGTATGCAGTTGCAATCTATGTAGCATACAATACAACTGATAAATAAACAACAAAACATTCATATGTATACAATTTAGATGTATTAATATACAAGTCCACTTCAGTAATTATTCAATGGAACAAATTTGCATAAACTTCTTTAATATAAACAATTCTTAAAACTAAATATACAATTGCATAAAATTAAGTATACACATCACCAGCATTAATTAAACAAGAAGATCCATTTAACCTGTTAGTATTGCTATGTAGCATCAAATGAAATCACATCACCAAACGTGTCGTAGTTCCTTATAGCTTTTTGGTCTGTCCAAAAGAGCCTTGTCAGTTGTTCATCTTTGTCTACATCGTAATCGAATGCCATCCCTTGATTAACTTCCTTTTTTCTGAATAATTTGTCTATTACCAATTGTGCGTCTGCACTACTGATGTATGCTTTCAAGTCTCGCTTGAAGTTTTTAAAATCAACCTTCAGTGCCCCGCCCACCATCTCCCTGAATAATTCGTGTTGCTTAGAACTCCCTATATTAGCTTTCGTGCAGTTGATGATAAATTGTTGATGACCGAAGTTAAGGTTTCTATTAACTTTAAGAAACTGCTTGAATGTATCCACTGCCATTGGGTGAGTGTGGCGCTCTTCAAAATTGCGTATTTTATAGGCGTCGTTACTAGTGTACTCAAAAATACAGCGTGCATTGCACCCGACACGATTTGAAGTCCTCTTTCACGACCCATGCTTTTGTCTTCGCTTTCGCTTTCCTCGTAGGGTTCGTAGATATGTTGTTTTTGTGTTTTTGAAGCCTTCTCTATTGCAAAGAACATAATCGATTTAATGACTTCATTATTGAATCGCTTTGTCGTGCTCCTTCTGATGTCGAATCCGCTAATTGCTCCATAGTTTCGGTAAAATTGTATACCGGTTTCCAACGTAGCGAAATGCATTCCCACTTGCGGAATCTTTTCGTGTTCCACCTCTGGTATCTAATATTTTGTTGATCCTGGCGAGATTTCGAGCCGTTGTCCTACGTTGTTTTTTGACATCACAAAAGTTATTAGACAATAATACAAAATGTATATATTATATATACAGTTTTATAACATCATTCATACATTTTTAATAGTCTATACATGCACGTTTTGATTTATAAGTATACAAACTTATTAATTTATTATGATGCATAATTTCTACTTGAACAAATTACAGACGTAATATACAATTGTTGTCTTATAAATATACAACGAATAAATTAATATATACATGTTGTAATTGCTGAACAAACATGCAACGAATTTGGTAACAAATGTACTATATGCAGATAAGGCGTAAGTATGCATATACGTAATGCTATATACACAAGACTTATATTCTAAATTGGCAAATTATTTGTACTAAACATACAAACAACTATTTGAGATGCAATCTTCATACAGGTGGGTAATATGCAAACATATAAAACTATATATACAATGTTGACACAGTAAATAGACAAAATTCACACACTAAAAATACAAAGCAACAATAACACAGTTCTATATTTTTGCATACAAAGCAACAATTTAGACTTATATTCTAAATTCGCAAATTATCTGTTCTAAACATACAAACTACTAATTGAGATTCAACCTTCATACAGGTGGGTAGTATGCAAATATATAAAACTATATATACAATGTTGACACACTAAATAGACAAAATTCACTCACTAAACATACAAAGCAACAATAATACAATTATATATTTTTGCATACAAAGCAACAATTTACACTTATATTCTAAATTGGCAAATTATCTGTTCTAAACGTACAAACTACTAATTGAGCTGCAACCTTCATACAAGTGGGTAACATGCAAAAATATAAAAATATATATATACAATATTCACACACTACATAGACAACATTAACATACTAAACATACAAAGCAACAATAATAGAAGTGCATATAGTTCAGTCATCAGTTATTGATTCACAGGCGTATGAATATTATAACTTTTTTCTCGCAGAAATTACCGGGAGGACATTCATCAGTTGCGTTGTAATCAACACTTTTTTCCATTGTATAATTCTATCCAATCAAATGGATGATACTTCCGTGCAAATTGTTAGATATATGTCGCGTTCAACGTTTTTTGGATGAATTGCAGGCCGATTTTGGGTGATAATGGTGATTACAGAGGTTTTGATAATGGCGATGCAATGTTGGCGTTGAGAAGGAGATGTATATTTTTGATTGTATATGGTGAATTGCATGATTTATGGGGACGTGATCAAGAACAGATCACGTCCCTATAATATAGGAGGAGGTTACCATTAATAATTTTCTGGATTCCAATTTTACCCTTTCTATTGTATACTTACTTTCATAAACCTGCATAGATTGTAACGAATCTTGGTCATTGTTTTACTATTTGGATGGTCTAGATTTGGTCTTATGGACTAACCTAAAAGAGTGGTCTCACAGATCCTCTCCCTATATATATATATATATATATATATATATAGGATATTGGATCAGGTAAATCCAGATAATTTAAGTGAGTATGTGTAGGGATGGCAATGGGGCGGGTTCAAACCGGACCCACAGTGAACCCGCCCCGCCTAGACCCGTTATGAACTCGTCCCGCCGGGTCTTGAAGCAGGACGGGATGGGTCTCGGGACTCAGTTTTCCTTAGCGGGGCGGGTCCCGGGTTTGGCCAAACCCGTTCCAGACCCGTCCCGTTGCCATCCCTAAGTATGTGAGACCAAATCTGGGACGTTGGCCTCTTTTTTTTAACGATACAGATTTATTTAATTTTTATTTTACTTTATATTTAATTAATAGTTGTTAAGGGTAATTAAATAATTATGTTTGAATATCAGTTAAAAACGGAAGTTATTTTTGGTAGTGCCCGTTCACATTCCCGATTTTTTGGGATTTGTTTGGAACAGTCTCTCTAGTCTTCTCTGTTGTGAGAAATATGTTGCTTATTGATGACAAATATGTTGGTTGTTAAAGACAAATATGTTGCTTTTCTGGGATTTCTTTGAAACCGTATCTCTGGTCTTCTCTCTTTTCTTTCAAACTTGCAATCACCATTGGTGCATTCGGCTGTGAGAAATATGTTGCTTATGGAGGACAAATATGTTGCTTATTTAGGTGGACAATGTAGCAATCACCAACTATTTTCTTTCATCTGTCTTTGTGTATATATGTAATTATGTTGCTTTTTTATGTCAATTGTATTGCTTATTGAGGATAAATATGTTGCGTATTTAGGTATATATTCAAAATTGAATTAGACGCACATGCACAACACAACATGATCTCAACGAGAAATAAAGAATTTTTTTGAGAAGTTGATAAGCACATGGAGAGCTAATGTTATAAAATTTAAAGGACTAATCTATATGTATATATATATAGGGATTGGTTCAAATGAGACCATGCCCTTTAGGTGAAACCGTAGGGACATATCGTGACTATTGGATCTAAACGAATAACGGTCCAGATTTTCCCTCTTATTTTTAGTAGGCGTTGGATTTTTAGGGAGGATTAATGGTAATTTGGTATTTTCGAAATTAATATCCTTAACAATTATTGGTAAAAAAAATCTTACGATATCTCTCTCTCCCGCGATTGAAGGTATTAGTTACATTTTCAAAAACACATACCTATTCAATTTTCTTTCTCAATCCATTTCACGTCTCTGTTCAGTTCTAAGTATACACAATAACAAAACTATATATGCAATATTCCTATTCTAAATAAGCACATTATTAAATTTAATATAATACACTTTGTTCATACTAAATTATGCAGTATGTTGATTTTTGGCGAGTTTGATCCAATGGAAGAATTTGCAGAATCGGAGCAGGATGATTTTTGATGGCGATGCAGAGTATTGCTGTGAAGAAGTAAAGCGGAGGATTGATCGCGTGATTGAGGGAACGTGATCAATAGCAGATCACATCTCTAATTTGTAAGAGGCGGTTATTTTGGGATTTTCATCTATCCATATTTTACCCCTGCAAGTGTATATTTTCCTTCCAATAGCTGCATATATTTGGTGTATCTTGGCCATCGATTTTTTCTTTTTTATGGTGTAGATCTGTCCCTACAATCTCACCTAGGAGGATTGTCTCACAGGATCTCTTCCCTATATATATATATATATATATATATATATATATATATATATATATATAGAGAGAGAGAGAGAGAGAGAGATAGTAGTCTAGAAAAAGTAGCCTAAAGACTTTTCCGTCCAAATCACTTTACTAAAAAAACATGTGTAAAAATAAGAAATAAGAAATGTTTGGGATCTCATTGTTTTTGGAGATCAACGATTATTATGTTACTTGTACTTATACATTTTTTCATATAAGTCAATTTTTAAAATTTTATAAAAAGTAGAATTATATGAAGAATTTACCTTTCCAAATTTGTGTGAGTACTTCTTTAAATTATATATTCGTTCTCTTTTCATTTTTAAAATTTAATAGCTTTTGATTTATTTTTTATGTATAATATATCAAATTAATCATCTTTTTATGGTCTTCAATTTGACACCTATATTGAATATAAAATAAAAAACAAACATAATAAATAAAAAAATATAAGATATATTTACTCAATAATTTATTTTGTAATGGATTTTAATAATTATGCATTCGGGTTATTGGACATCAGTTTTTTTTATTCATCTTTTTTGCTATTTATGATATATGTATAGTTGTTATTTGGGCTTAGTCTATTTCTTCATAATTATATAAAATTGTATTTAAGTTGATAAAAATTAATTAAGAAAATACTTATTTTAATTGAAGAAAGTATCTCAAAATATGTATACAAAATATATATATATATAGGGATGGGATCTCATGTGGCAGCCTCTTACCATGTGGCAGTGTGGACAGATCCCATCCCTACATCCTAAAAAATCAATGGCTTAGATTAGCCCTTCAAAACACCATTTTATAATTAATTTTAATACCAAAAGGGCATTTCAGTAATCTACAAAAAATGCCTAAATTAATACCATAATTAAGAACCTAAAATCAAGGGATCCTCTTGATTGCAATCTTACCAAAACAAACTAAACGTTAATTTAGGAACAGAAACAGGCCTTCCCTATCATCTTCTTCATTCTTCCTCCATCCAAAATTCAGCAACCAGACCAATTTTGACGTCCTAAAAAAACACAGAAAAGAAAACCTACAGTCGAAAAAAAAGCACAAAAACCTTTCGAAAATGGGCGACTAGTTCGATGAATCACAACATGATGAAGTGTTGGCGGACAAGCTTGATGAAAGCTGGGTTTCATACGCTTTTTTTCCTGGTATGTGTGTTTATGTTTCGAAAAATCGCGCAATATCCTTATTCATCCTGTAGATGTTTTATTTAGAAATATGGAATCATAATTGGTGGTTATGTTAGTGTAAAGAAATGTACAGAGATGTACACATTAGATATAAGATTGGTGTACACATATATTTAATATTGTGTACATTTAAGCATGCAGTATATGTTTTGGGATGGCTGGGGTGATGATGAATCTTTTATGTGAAATTGTTGTATACACATATTGCAAAATATATGTCTGTATAGCAATGTTTGGTGTATAGATATTTATGTTTTTGTGTTAATTTAAAATGTGATATGTGTTTGAATGTTTATTTGAGGCTATACATTAACATATATAGTTGTGTACAACAATCGGCAAACTTGTGTATTTGCAACATATTATGGTGTATATATACGAAACCTTTGGTGATTTAGAATGAGAACAAACAATGGTGTTCTAATAATTCTGTAGTAGTGTAAAAACATCTTATTTTCGTATACATATGCTTCAATATTGGTGTGATTAGTATAAACATTCAGTGTAAATTGTAAGATTTTTTATTTATGAAAATGTACGCTAATATTGAAACTATTGTGCATTTTGAAAAATATTTTTGTGTATACGTTTCACTTATTTGGTGTGCATATACTTTGCAGATACAAGTGATGAAACGTTCCAGCACGTCGAAATACTAGAGTGCTTGGTAATATCACCCGGCAACACCAAATATTGGATACCTGAAGTTGAACAAGATAAAATACCGCGAGTGTGCATGCATTTTGCGAGTTGGGACAAGGGTGTGGAGTTTTATAGGCAATTCGTGCAAGCACGAAACTAAAGAGGAAGTGTGGAACGTGTGGCAAAATTGCATCTCACAACAAATTTAACATGTCCAGAACAACCTACATAATACAACTACACTTTTCCCAGCATTTTCAAATTTCGTAGAGTCCAAAAAACTGTTATCAGATTTGAGTTATGTTAAATGAACGTCATTTATATTGTAATTGAATGTCATTTATATTATAATTGAATGTCATTTATATTCTAGTTTTACACCGTTTTTTAGTCTATTTGACTTTAAATAAAAAAATTACCCTGTATCCTAAACACTTTTATGTTGTAATCGCTATTTGTTGATGATACACAAATTTTCAAAGCATTACGATGACTTCCAAATAGTAAAAATAATTGTAGTGCTTCAACTAAAAATCGAAAAATATAGTAAATTTGTGGCATATTGTGGTGTATATATATGAATACTTTGGTGGTTTATAAGCAGTAAATTATGGTGTACACATAATTATATTATAGTATAATAAACTCTTGTTTTGGTATACATTGGTTTGACATTTCATGATAAGTGTGACATTCAAAAGTACATTGTTACATTGAGTTCCAAAATAAAAAGTACTTATAGTACTTGAACACAAATTGTTTAATAATTATGCATACACACGATTCGTTAAAACATCAACTGATAAATCTCCCCGGAAGTTCTTCAATGTTTATCCCCAGCAGGCTCCCGAATCCCATTTCAATAACCGCTCTTGTCTAAAAATTATTGAGCTGAACCAATGCGCCCGATATAACATTGGGGACGTATTTGGTACTCAGTTTGGGAAACGAATCTTTGAGCGCAGATTTTGCGCTCTTTCTCCTCAGGTTAACGTCACTCAGACCCTCGTTCGGGACTGAGGAGGCAGGTCTCTTCCTATTTCCTCTTGTCATCTAACCTGTAATTTACAAAAGTTAAATAACACATCACATGACGTACATAAATACGAAGATGGATAGAATAAGGGCACAAAAACACAATACCATGTGTACTTATATGCCAAAATTAACAAACAAAACACCAAAATATGAATGAAAAAACACAAAACTTCAGTCATTGTGTAAAATATGCACAACAAAATTGATTTATGAAAACCAAATGTAAACTTAATGTGTACTAGTGCAATAACACAATACCATGTGTACTTATATACCAAATTTAACAAAACAAAACACCAAAATATGAATGAAAAAATACAAACCAGCAGACGTTGTGACAAAATATGCACAAAGAAATTGATTATGTATATACCAAAAGCACAACGAAAATTGTCATGCTTGCGTAAGATTACACCAAAAATATGAATGAAAAAGGCACAAATTGAGTAATGAGAGGGGTTATACAATTCGTTATCTATGTGTATACCATTTTGTCGTATATTTATACTATATAGATTGCAACCCATTACATTCAATGATATAATTCCACATAACCAACTTAAAAGGCGTGAGTAAAAAAGGCCATTATAAGAACCCTAAAAATTCAAACTAAAAAAATTGTGTCCTACAACTAGGTCAACAAAACTAAGGAAAAACCCATAAATAAACATCTTCAATTGATATAAAACATGTTGTCGAAGTTGGGTAAAAATCCTTTGACCGGCACTACTGCACTCCAAAATAATCAAAAAATAGAAGCGGGACAAACTTGATGTAGATTAAAAAGCTTTTTGGAGGTTTTATGCCCAATGGATTTCGCTGCATACGAGTAGTCCATTGGCTCAATTTTTTCGTTAAAAACAATGGTGTTTACAACCGTTTGTGAGAAGGAATTTTGGAGGAAATGAAGTTATTGCAAAATCGTGTGATAGTGGGTTTGTGGGGGGACGAAAACTTTCTGAATTTTGGGAGAAGCGGGAGATTTTTTTTGGTAATTGAATCCCATAAAGATAGGAAATTGTGGGGAGTTACCAAAATTGGGCGTTACTTAATATTTATGATTTGTCTATTTTGCCCTTAAATGGGCTGCTTACAATTTAAAAAAAAAAGAAAAAATCGAAAAAAATAGGCCATTGGATTAAACATGTTAATGACCTAGATCTGTCCACACTGCCACATATTAGGGGTCTTGCCACATATGATCCTATACCTATATATATATATATATATCACATTTATATCCATACATATATATTTATGTAACAAGAAATCAAAATTTTATTTAATATGACTTATATTGATAATAATTTTTATATATAGAAAATTATTTTTTATATTCATTAACGCACTTTCATATTAATAGAAATTATTTATTTTATAATTATCAACTTATTTTGTTATTTAACTTTCGAAGTTGTACATCTGGACTATTCGATGTGAATTTGTTTGTTTGACTTTTTTTATATCTATGTATATATAAAAATAGAATTTGTTTTTTTAAATGTTTTATTTTCCATTAAAATTATGTTGCTAAATATAAGACATGAGTTTTTTTTTTAATTTCTTTAATAATCTAACAATTGTTCAACTTTTAAAACCCCTAAAGAGAATTAAAGTTTGAAATGACTTTATTATTTATTAATGTTAATGCATTGGAAAGTTAAACTGTTTGTCAAACTTTTACTTTCATATAAATAGATAAACATGTTCTATAAATAGATACAATTCACATTCACAAAATTTGTTTTGATCAACTAAATATTATGTTTTTAAAGAGGTTTTCTCTAGGGATGACAATGGGTAGGATTTGGGTAGGATTCTATATCCTCCATCCCCATCCCCATTTATTATATACATACCTCTCTATACCCATACCCATACCCATACCCATCGGGTATTCAGTTTTCATACTCATCCCCTGTTACCACTTAGGCACTTACAATTGTATTTTTTCAAATTTAAGTTATTTCTTTTTTATAAAGAGAAATTTGAGTTATTTAAGTAAAGATAGAGATATTTACTAAATTCTTAAGAAAACAATAAGGAAAAAGAATAAAGATAAGAATTAGCGAACTAAATATATAAAAATATAGCAAAATATAAAAAAGGATTAAATAACAAGAGTGTTAGTGGGTTAGTAGATATTGGTTGGGACTTGGGTAAAAACATTCTTTTTTTAAATATAAATAAATAGAGTTTTATAAATAAAAAAATATATGTAAAATATTATAAATAAATATATATGTAGATATATTATATATATAATATTATTTATTTAATCAGGTATCGGGTAGGGTATGGGTAAGATGTACCTAGACTCACCTCCATACCCATACCCGAAAATCCTTATACCCACGTACTCATTTATTTAATTGGGCACAAAACTACCCTCCATACCCTCCTCCGTTAGGGTCGGATATCGGATCCTCCGTCGGGTTCGGAGGAAATTACCATCCCTAGTTTTCTCATAGTTTATAATAATTTATTTTCCTATAGTTTATAGTATAATTTGTAATCAAATAATTTGTCTATACATTTTAATTAATTATTGAAATTGTACACTTTTTGTAATCATTAAAAACTATTTTTGTAAAATACAGTTTGTGCATCGTGCGATCTACAAAATACAAAATATGAAAACTCGAATAGAGCAGAATTATTGAAAATTCAAATATTACAATGCAAAGACTCACATCAAAATTTCGAAAATTGAAATTGGCTTAACAACGTCAATAAATAAAATACATGACAAAATCCGAAAAAAAAATTCTCCCAAAAAAATAACTCTAATAAAATCAATAATGTTACCAAAACTATGTTTTGTTGTCTCTTATTTCATTATCAATTACTCATTTGCTCTACCTAGTTTCCTTATATACTTGTGTTAATTTTTCATTTAATTTTATACGATCAGTTTTTGAGACACCTCACTTCCGGATAACTATGTAATATCGACACAGTGAAAATTATTGAACAATAGAGATTTTGAAAATTGCATTTTTAAAATATTAATTATGGTATTGTTTATTAGTTAAGAACTTATTTTAGGTTAAGAGATCCTTATTTCATAAGAAGCTCAAATTTATTCAGTAGACACTTAGCCACATATTAAAAATAGTATTGTTTTTAGCAGTTGTGCAGTGACACCGCTTTTAAATTTTGGCAAAGACTTGCTTATTAAATTTTGCAAAGAGTTGTTGTGCGGCCCTACTTCAAAGAAGCTGACTTTTGATTTCAAAGCAGACTTTGTAGCGATTTGTGCGGCAAACTTGTTTCATCAGTTAAATTGATTTGCAGCTGCTTCTATTGCGTCAGCGCTTGTGTAGCCATAATCTTTTTAAAAACTATAAATGGAATGTTATTGTTGTTTCCAATTCATTGACTTTCAATTTTCTTTCATATTTACTCCATATTCTCATATCCAATTTATTCCTATTTACTTCCAACACCGTCACGACCTCGTAATAAACTACCATCATGAGTTATCGCCATGGGTCATTATTGGAGTCGAACCTAGCGAAGGATTAGTACCTTGATTGTCTATGCTCAAACGAAGATGCAAACCAAAAGTGGGTAAAATATCATTTTTCTAAAGGAATATAAATTTGCTTATAATTTCATAAATTTCATGACATTAAAGAATTTCATTTTGTAAAGATAGATTAACTACAATTCTATTGAAATTTTATGGATTCGTAGACGTCTTATGTATTGAGCTCTTCTCGAGCCTAAGTTACTGAATATGTGGAAATTGGGGCGTGACATTTATGGTACCAGAGCTTGGGTGTAAATGAACTACACCTGATGAGCTAAACCATGATAGGATATTTGGCTTGCGATAGGTTAGCGGTACTGGATAGACTTAAGATTTTATTTGAAATAACGATTTAGACATATTATAGACTTAATATTTGATCTAAAATAACGATTTGGATATATTTGATTGATTGGCTAGTACACAATTTAAGTATCACTTGATTGGGTTGGCGTGTCACTTCCGACTCGCAACCATTATATTGGGTTGGTATGCCATATTCGACATGCAACCATTACTATTTGATTGGATTCGCGTGACACATTTGGTACGGAACTGTTACTGCTTGATTGGGTTGGCGTGTCACTCCGACTCGCAACTATTATACTGAGTTGGCATGCCACATTCCGCACACAACCATTACTGATTGATTGGGTTAGCGTGACACATTCGCCGCGGACCCATTACTGCTTTATTGAGTTGGCGTGTCACTTCTGACTAGCAACCATTATACTGGGTTGGCATGCCACATTCAGCACACAACCATTACTGCTTGATTGGGTTCGCGTGACACATTCAGCATGGAACCGTTACTACTTGATTGTGATTGGTTTGGCGTGTCACTTCCGACTCACAACCATTATACTTCACTGGGTTGGTATGCCACATCCGGCACGCAATCATTACTGTTTGTTTGGGTTGGCATGCCACAACTATTCTAGGAAGGAATTTGGGAGCCAAATTCTTTTAAGGAGTGGAGAGTGACACCCCACTTCCAGATAACTATGTAATATCGTCACTGTGAAAATTATGCAACAATTGAGATTTTGAAAATTATATTTTTTAAATATCAATTGTGGTATTGTTTACTAGTTATTAAGAACTTATTTTAGGTTAAGAGATCCTTATTTCATAAGAAGCTCAAATTTATTCAGTAGACACTTAGTCACATATTAAAAATAGTATTGTTGTTAGCAGCTGTGCATAGGACTGTGCACGGAACTTGAAGATTACCAAAACTGAACCGATATTCGGATGGAAAAATCTCCGAACCGAAAATATCCATTGACTTTTTGACTTCCCTAAACCGTACCGTCCCAAAAATATTTGTGGTACAGTTCTGGAGATTTTTCAAATACTCGTACTGAACCATACTGAACCACTCCAAACCGAGGACCTGAAGCTAGAACCGATTTTTAATATTTTATATAAATACATATGCATTATTTTTATTTTGTTTATATTTTGATATTGATAACTACAAATTATTTGAAATTAAATTGAATATAAAACATACTTATAAAAAAGACCATAATATTGCAACTATTAGGAATTTTAAAAAACTTTAATATTAATAACATAGTAAATCATTTGAAATTAAAATTAGTTAAATAATTAGTAAATTGCACTTAAAAGAGAAACATACTCTAAACAAGTAATAGTACCATATTATAAAAAAATCACATTTTAATTTTTTTTACCACATTACATAAATTATAAATATAATTATTGATTACTATTAAGTTGTTAAGTAGGGGATATTGAGATTATAAATTTGTACAAGTTTATGTTTCATATTAATTTATCAAAATTATTAGTTAATTATAATTGTTGTAAGTCAATAGAAGGACAATTGCCCAAATAATAGAATATATGTTTTATAGAGGTTATTAAGTTTAGAATTTAGGATTGTGTTACCTATTATGGTTTTAGTTTTTTGTTTTGAGACTACACTAAAAAGAGACTAGAAGTATGTATGTTTGGTGATTTTTTTATTGATTTCTTTTTTTTTTTTCAAATTTGTATGTTTAAAATTTATGACTAATATCTGAATCTCTGTCCCGAACCGAACCATACTGTATCATTCCATTAGAATCGAATCTCCATCCCGAACTTCGGTATGATTCAGGACGGAGATTTTTTCTGTGGTTCGATTTTGGAGATTTATTTTTAGAATCTCCGAACTTCGGGATAGTTTTGGAGATTTCCAAATATCTGAACCGTCCCGTCCCGTGCACACCCCTAGCCTGTGCAGCAACATGCTTATTAAATTCTGCAAAAGCTTGCTTATTAAATTTCAGAAGAAAACTTACTTCAACGACTTTTGATTTTGCGGCGACTTTGTATAGCGATTGTGTGTACCGCTTCATCGATTAAATTGATTTGCAACCGCTTCTATTGATCGCTTTGTGCAACCATAATCTTTTTGAAAACTATAAATAGAATGTTACTGTTGTTTTTCAATTCATTGAGAAATCAATAAACTTTCAGTTTTCTTTCATATTTACTACATATTCTCATCTCCAATTTATTCCTATTTACTTCCAACACCGTCATGACCTCGTAATGAACTACCATCATGAGTCATCGCCAGGGGTCATTAACGGAGTCGAACCTAGCGAAGGATTAGTGCCTTAATTGGCTCTGCTCAAACGAAGATGCAAACCAAAAGTGGGTAAAATATCATTTTTCCAAAGGAAATTAAGTTTGCTTATAATTTCATAAATTTCATGACATTAGCTAGAATGTTATGACATTAAAGAATTTCATTTTGTAAAGATAGGTTAACTGCAACTCTATTGAAATTGTATGGATTCGTAGACTTCTGTTGTATTGAGCTCTTCTCGAGCCTAAGTTATTGAATATGTGGAAATTGGGGCATGCCAGTTTTTGTGAAAATCTATTCCCCAATTTATACAAATATACTACAGCCTTGAAAAAAATTATGACACCAATCTTCACAATTATTAAGGATCTAAAGGCATCTCCAACCCAACTTCAAATCCCACCTTATTACACCAAATATCCCAAAAATCCCTCTCCAACCCAACTCTAAACTACACACCAATTTGGTGTAGTGAATAGTATTACACCAAATTTGGTGTAACACTGTTCATTTACACCAAATTTGGTGTAATGCATTATTCCACATTTGCCCTCAAATTCCCTTCTACTTCAAATTTAAATTCCAATTGTATCCACATTTTATATATAATTAATTTATATAACATGATTGTAATAATTAATTAATATTTTCTATAAAGTTTAATAAATAACAAATAATTATAATGTAAGCTAAAATAAATGTTAATATTAATTTTTAATAAAATTAATGTAATATTAATTAAATGAATTAATTACATTAAGAGTAATAAAATATAAGTAAATGAAATAACTGTATAAATAAATAAATTTGATTACTGTAAAATGAAGAAAAAAGAATAAAATATTCCTTTGGTGTAATGGGTTGGGGATGGTTTTGACAAACTTACATCAAAACACCAAATTTAGTGTAGTTTTTACACCAAATTTGGTGTGATGGCTTGGAGATGAACTAAAACGTAATGAGCGATGAGTTTGCACCTTGTGCGATTTATGAAAATTTATTTTTTGATGATCGGATACAAATATATAGTCTTGAATATATTTTTATAATTCTAAAGTATGATATATTTTATTTTTTGACTTCATAAATAAAAAAATATTAAATAGTATTTCGCCTATTGCTTGATGCTATTTTAAAATTATTACAATTTAGAAAATATAGAATTCATACACATGTCAAATTATAAAACGGATACCTCACAGATATACAACTCGTACATTGCATAGAGTCTCATATAGTACAATTAAAATTTAGCCACTAAAACAAAAATCAGATTTAATTGTTATTAATTTACTATACATATATTGGTGGTGTGAATTGATTTATCAAATCTCAAGCCGCCACCAAACCATATTAAATGAGTTTCTAAACCACAGTTGGTGTATTAATTTGACTAAGAAGGAAGATTTATCACTTCCCCATTGCATCAGAGTTCGCAAGACTGACGAAAAGAAAGAAATGCAAGAAAGTCATACTTTTCTTGTATATATAATATATGAAAGACTTTCATATCAGAGTTTTGTTGTCCAGAAGACAGATTCCAATAACGTACCTGGAAACTATATCGCCATATCAAGAACTAACTAAACTAGATAACATTACAATGTGCCACCAAATATGGCAAGAATAATTATTTCTGGTTAAGACAGAGCAGTCATGTGAAGTCTTACTAGAGAGGAGTATAAACCATCTTTAATATTGATCAGAGTATTGTGGTTCCCTTTCTCCACAATGCTCCCATTTTTAAACACAGCAATTACGTCTGCTCCCTGATTGTCGATAACCTGTGTGCAACTACAACTGTTGTCCTATTCAACATTACTTTGTCGAGTGCCTCTTGAACTATTTTCTCAGACTCACCATCTAATGCGCTTGTAGCCTCATCTAGAAGTAGTATCTTCGGGCTCTTCACAATGGCTCGTGCAATGGCCACTCGTTGCTTTTGACCGCCTGATACCTGAACCCCACGCTCCCCGACTATCGTGTCATATCCCTGCAATGGTAAACAAAAGTTTTGAATATTCTGTTGAAGCAAGATGTGTCTTCTCAAAACGGCAATAGTAACGGGACAAAAATAGTATGTGTATAACTGTTTCACAGGTTTAGGCAGTTGTCTCCAAAATACGACGACTCTTCAAATTCAAGATAGCAACACTACAAAATCTCGTGTATCTGCAAATAAGATTTGTTTTAACTTTCAAGCCTAGAGAAGAGAACGACAAATGCTTGATGGTTTCCTATTTATAAATTTTCGAAAGTTGTGTTGAAGGGATACAAACTTTCTGGAAATTGGAGAACTGAACATGTATTTGATCAGTTTTCAGTGACCACTTTTCGGACTGATAAGAACCAAGATAAGAGCTTACTGGACTCTTTTCGGATATGCCTTTTTACTGAACTGGGCGCCTATTAGGCTTATAAGCTCACAAGCCTCCACTTGTCACGCACAAATTAATCAACTTGTTGCAAATCTAACAGAGAAATTAAATAAATTAAAATTACATAAAAAAATTAATTTATGAAAAAGAATATATTGGTTGGGCTAACAAGTCCACCGAGCCGGCCGGCCAGCGGTGCGCGCATGTAGGCTTTGGACCAAACCTACTGGCAAGTAGATTTCTCCTTCCAACGACTTGCGGAGCCCTTTAGGGTGCGTACCCAGTACTACAGTTTGAGCTAAATAAAGTGGAAAAACTTTAGCTAATTTTCTCGTGTTGAATGGAATCTTTATACTTTCCAACCTTTCCGACGTCCATGTTTTTGCATTTTAAGTGGTTAATTTTAAGCATTAATTTCTTATTCACCCTATATTGGTTTTAAGAAATTCCAATTGCTAACATCATCTACTCACTGCCTAGATTAAAGTTATGCTATTTATTTCCATTTTTATTAATGAAATCCACTTAAATATTTAGTCATAATTGGGTCAAAACCCGATTTCTAAAAATACAATTTCCAACACGTTCTGAATCAAGAAATTATAATGTATGTTGTTAGAAATAACTCTGGATTTCAAGAATTTTGACCTGTTGCAATCCACTAATGAATTCATGTGCATTTGCCAACTTTGCTGCAGCTATAATTTCTGCCTCGGTTGCACTTCCTTCCTTTCCACTTGCAATGTTGGCTCGGATTGTATCATTGAATAAGATTGGCTCTTGGCTGACAAGCCCCATTTGTTGCCTTAGCCATTTCACCTGGAACTTGTGTATCTCAATTCCATCAAGTGTAATATGACCAGAATCAGGGTCATAAAATCTTTGAAGTAATGAGATTACTGTTGATTTCCCACTCCCACTCTCCCCAACTAGAGCAACTATCTGAATCATTAGGCCAACATAGACGAATTAACAAGTCAAGTAATTGGTTCTTTTATTGATACAAAATATAATATATACACAGGTAAAACACAGAATGCTCCTTGAGGTTTTATATACATGGTTATATCTGGTGCATAAGCATTAAAAAAGAAATTATGGGATAGGCGTGGTGGTCACCTTGCCATTGTTAATTGTCAAGGAAAGATCCCTCAAAATCTGAATTCCAGGCCTAGTCGGATAGCTGAAGCTGACATGCCCGAGTTCAATTTCTCCATTGACATTTTCCAGAGTCATGCCTGACTCATCACTAGGATCAATCTTGGATTTCCTCTCAAGAATGGCAAATACTGAGGCAGCTGCATTTTTTGCTTTGCTTGAATCTGGAGCAAACGTGCTCGTTGCAGATATTGCAACTGCCACCATGGTTAGAGCATAAAAAACCTGCAAATTTATTAGTTTAATATATAACCACAGCACCACAAGAAAATGAATGTCTGCAAGATCAAGCATATAAACTTACACGGAAGACTTCTGAAACGGTAATTTTTCCATCCTGAACAAGCCGGGATCCTGCGTAAAAGCTAATTGCATAGAACAAATACAAAACCAATACAGATAAACCGAATCCTATTCCACTAATCAATCCTTGTTTAGTCCTTTTTGTGGCTGGTCCTTCACTTTTCTTCTTGTACATCTCTATAATCTTCTCTTGGGCACAAAACGAAGCAACCGTTCTTATATTACTAACAGCATCATTAGCAACTTGACTTGCTTCCTCATGCATCAACTGCAATCATTTAAATGAAAAGGAAGGAAAGTACACCAAATGCATGGTTCTAGAAACACAAAATCAAATTTCTGTTGCCTCAGATTTGGTAGTTTGAAATTTTAGTGACTGATCATTTTGGGGCCGCAATCTTTATCTCCATAAAAGAAAAGAAAATTTATCCGGTTAAAGCTACAAATTTGGAATCCTGGGTTTAGAAGATGTACCTTTGTATCTCTGCTGAATCCTCCAACGGACTTCATTTGTACATATCCATTAAATATTACCAGAGGTATCAATGCAAGAACGATAAGCGCCAATTGCCAACTTGCTTCAAAAGCTATAGCCAATCCAACTACTAATGAAGCTACTTCTTGAACAAGCTGTGCTAGAGCATCCCCAACTAGAGTACGAATCAGAGCTGCATCAGTAGAGAGCCTTGCACCTATCACGCCGCTGGAGTTCTCAGGCTTATCAAACCAGCCTATCTCCATGTTAACTATCTTTTCAAAACACATCAATCTAATTCGCCGTATCAACTTAATCCCAGCCACGCTAAATAGATATGCCCTCGATGGGTATACAATTAATGATAGCACTCAAGAATGACAAACATCAATGCCCAAAATTCCGAGTCCATTTTCAGTTTATGTGGCAACTCATAGAAAGTTTTAATTGCACTAGAAACTAATAAGCCAAAGGTGGGCTGTATTGCCCCAGTGATAATGGCAACTATAGCTCCTGCCATTAACACTGGTGCCTCGGGCCTGTTAAGATGAGCAATGCGATAGATTGAGACTTCTGGAAGGCCTTTTGTTGTTTCAGGAGAAATGGCACTTTCATGGGATAGGGTCGTTTTTGAGAAAATAAGCTTCCTGGGTGTGATATTTGAGATTGCCATTGAGTGACTACTGGTACTTTCTACTCTAGTAGATGCCGAAGTCAGAGAATGCATACATGATATTCTTTGACTAGACACTGTGTCAGAGTTTATTATAATATCTTCCTTGTGTTTGCTGTCAACGCTTTGCTCCACGTCTTCATTTACTTCTTGAGAGTGTATGAGGTTTGAGTACACCCCTTGAGGATCCTCGAGTAGTTCGATGTGTGTGCCTGAAAGTTGAATCACATAGTAAATAATAAGTTTCAATCCAGTTTGAAAACTGTGACAAGAAAGTAATTAATATTCTTGAGATATTTTAATATTTAAGTTTCCTCAAGGAAAAGAAAGTTTAATTATTTTCTGAAAGCCTTGATGCAAGATTCTGTTATCTGCATTTTCAGAAACAGAAATTCGCAAGTATCAGATAAATTTGAAAGTGCACCTTTTTCAACTATTTTTCCTTGGTGAAGGACTGCAATCATGTTGGCATTGCTAATGGTGCTCAGGCGATGCGCAACTATGACTGTCGTTCTGTTTACCATTACCTTTTCCAAAGCCCCTTGAACAATTCTCTCAGAGTCTGCATCAAGTGCGCCGTTGCCTCATCTAGAAGTAGAATTCTTGGATCTTTTAGCATTGCTCTGGCTATGGCAACCCTTTGTTTCTGACCACCAGAGAGTTGAATGCCTTTTTCCCCCACCATGGTATCTAGCCCCTGCATGAATAGATAAAGTCAACAAAATCATGTTAAGAAGCGAATTTTGGAGGGCGACCGGTTAACAAAAGCAAAAGGAAAAAAATGTTATAATCAGACCTGGGGGAGTTTATCAATAAAATCATACGCATTTGCTAACTCAGCTGCTGCTCTGATCTCTTCAAGAGTTGCACCATCTTTGCCATACAAAATGTTATCTTTGATGCTGGCTGTGAAAAGCACAGGTTCTTGGCTAACTAATCCTATTTTTGATCTAATCCACTTAAGCTGGAAATCTCTAAGATCAATTCCATCAATCAAAACTTCACCGGCCAGTGGATCATAAAATCTCTCTATCAAACTAATCACAGAAGACTTCCCACTTCCACTCTGTCCAACCAAAGCTGCACTGGTGCCACTGGGAATAAATAGAGAAAATCCATTGAAGATTTGCTCCTTTGGTCTTGTCGGGTATCTGAAACAGACATCTCTCAATTCTATGTCTCCACGAATGTCATTTAATATCTTTCCTTTGGTATCATATGCATCTATGGTTGGTTTCCTATTTATTGTCTCAAACATCTTGAATGCTGCGGCTTGGCCGGGCGGAAAATGCAGCCATGGGTGGAGCTGCTTGTCCCAAAGAACTGAAAACAAAAATTGCAGAATTATCAAGGCTCAATTCGTGCAATATAAATTTTTTATAGGGAAATTCAAATAAAAAATTTCTTCATAAAACTTACCTGGAACCTATTATCACTGCAAGGAGTACAGAAAACACGTCACCTCCTGTATAACCTTTGTGCAATATCATTTTTGCACCGAACCAAACTCCCAACCCATAACTGCAGTACATGATAGACATGAAGAATCCATTACCTAGTCCAGTAATCAACCCTGCTAGAATATCGGATTTGTAAGAGACAGAAAGGAACTTATTGTAGTCACCCACAGCTTGCTTCTCCCCCGTCAATGATACAACCTGAACACGATCAAGATAGGCTATATTTATATTTGGAAGATGAGAAGCTAATCTGGTATGCAGAAGCCGTGGTTCAACATTCGATTAGTAACTCACAGTTCTGATGGAGCCAATTGTTTCTTGGACTACATTGGCAGCACCGACATATGCCGTCTGTGTTCGGTTAGCTAATTTGGTTCTGAGAAAGTACATCATCCCACTGGATATGATAAGCAAAGGAATTGATGACAACATTACTAGTGTAAGAAGCCACCCTTTTACAGCGGCAATCAAAAAGCCTCCTAAAAATGATGCAACTGACTGGACAAATTTTCCCACCTACAAATCATACTGACAATTAGAAAGATAATGCTTACGAACAATACGCATCAAGATAGAGTCAAAACGAACCACCTTCTCCCCAATGGCATCTTGAATGAGAATAGTGTCACCAGACATCCTTCCATTTACTTCTCCAGTACTTACTTCCTGGTCAAAGTAAGCTATGTCTTGTTGCAGTATAGTTTTCAAATAAAGCCTCCTCACTCTGGCAGACTGCCTCTCCCCAGTAATCATCCAGCAAACCACCTCTGAAAAATTAAAAATCGGAAGTTGTTCTTCAGTTTTAGAGACCGGGCCTAGAAATTTTGAAGTTTTGGTCCTTACTCATCACTATGCTATTTTTAGCACTTACGAAAAAATGCTGCTGCCCCACACCCCAAAGCCAAATAAACGTACTTAAGCGATACCTACAATTTATAAGCCAAGTAAACATAAGGGCCTTTTTAGTGTTCGAAATTAAATCTGCAATATATTGAGCTCCAATGATTAGACGAGTCAAATCGTGATGCAGATTGATAGATAAAAAAGGTTCTAAATATTAATTAGCTGAATTCTTGTCAACCTTTGCATACCTTAGATACCTGGCGTACAACGTCATTTCTTTGGGCTTTACCAAAAACATCTATTAACTCTCCAAAAAGGAGGGACATGAGGGGATGTGCAAACCCATTGGCAATGGCAGCAATTGTACCTACTGTCATCAGAACTTTGTCCCTGGAATCAGCAAAGGAGAATAACTTGTAAAACGGAATGGTCTTCTTTGGCTCCTTTTCCCCAGCTTGGCCTTCTTTTATTATGGAATCCTGATTTGTGCCCATTTTTACAGTCCTAATTTCTTGTTCTTGAGCAGTATAATTATTATATATAAGTTCCGGAAAGGTTCCCGCAATATGCAGCCTGTGATATCAAAAAGATCCTCCGATCTGATAAAAGTTGCAGCAGTAGAAGAATGAGTTTATTATAAGTAGCACTAAAATTGGGTAACTGAATCTATCCTAGGCTAGAAGGAAAAACAATAAGAACTTCCAAAAGTCTCAAAATGGAATCATATCTAAACTATGTCTCTAAAAATACACAAGGAAATTTGACGAAATAGTGTAAATTCAGAGGTGAAAACGAGATATTAAGGCCAGCAATATCTAAAAATTGCCACAAACCCTGAAATTACCAAGAAAACAGAGTGCTTCTGGCAGCCAACAAAACCAAAAGAATCTGAAATTTTACGTCATATTAACACATAGCATTCAATCGAACAATTAGAGGACATCAAAATCTGCTTCAGCAAAACAAGCTCTACGATATCCACTTCTATCCATGATCACGAAAATATCTCTAGAGCAAATCTCAATAGAACTACTTAAAATGCAAGTGAGAAAATATTGGGCAAACATCGCCGCCTTCATTATCTACCACCATTGGCAAACGTCATTTTCGAGCAAAAAACATTCAACAAGCCACAAAAACAAAAGGGCTCAAATTAACAGGGGCCAGAAAATGGAAAATGGGAAGAAAGAAGAAAAGCAAACACAGAGTACGGAAAAACGGAAACAACAGGGAAAACAAATAGGATTTCTATTTCCGTGCAATTTTTTTACAACAACTTACATGCAGAAGCTGTATTCTTCCCTTCTGTTTATTTAAACTCAACTGTAAAATTTGATTTCAACAGCTACACCTTTCATGGTGGACTGTAATGGCAATAGAATAGTCTAAGCTCCTTGAGAGAAGATGATCATGTCATTGCCAGTGATGCCGGCACCTTATACAACATGTGATTATACAATATTTCTCTGCACCCTTATATAATAAATAAACTAGCTTGAACCCATGTTGACTTTAAAAATATTTTCGAAGACAAAATACTACAGGGTAAATTGCATTCTAACTCATGTAACTAGGACTAGGGCTGCAAATGAACCAAGCCGCTCGTGAATTATTTAAGGTTCAATTCAATAAAAGCGTGTTCAAGTTCGTTTAATGAGACTCGTTAAAATAAATGAACCAAACTCAGACTCAAAGATATTCGGTTCTTTAGCTCGTGAACAAGCTCGTGAGTAGGCTCGTTAGTAAATTCGTATAAATTAAACTAATAGTTTGACTTCAATTTTAATTTTCATATGTTAACTCATCATAAATATAAAAATATTTGAATAAATTTATTAGTTTGAATAAAATCATAGATTTTAATAAATATATTATGTGTTTTTTATATATATAATTTTATTTTTTATAATAAATTAAAGAACAGTTTAATTTATAATTAATATTTACTAAGTTCATTTAGGTTCGATTAAGCTCGAAAAAATTTGTGAGCCATCAATATGTTCGATAAATTCAGGCTCGAGTTCGACTCGATAATAAACGAAACAAACTCAAACTCTTCAAAGCTGGCTCGGTTCGGTTCGATTACAGTCCTACATGTAACTATTGGGGTGAAAATTGGTCTTTTTTAAATCTCAAAATTCTCCGACTTGGTCCTCAATTAGCAGAAATTTCAAAATTAGTCTGAAAATCTTGTGTAAGTTGCATGTGAACCAAAAAAATAAAAATAGATATTTTCAAATTTTCGGCCAAAAACTAGGTTTTTTTGACCATTTACAACCAAATATTGAGGGTTTTTAGCACCAACATCACTTAAAGTCCTAATTTTTTTACCTGAAATTCAAAATTCCGATTTTTGCGTTTAGATTTTCCTAGCAATTTCGATATTCCAACCCTATAATTGAGGACCAAATCTAAAAGTTTTCAAGGATAAATGATGATTTTGCCAAATGAAATTTAAAAGAGACCAATTTTACACCGTAATAGTTACATATCTTAAATTGCAATTTACCCCAAAATACTATACTGTTATGTTAAAAAAAAGTTATACTTTTTCCTTTTTTTCCTGGGTTTTGTCATTGGTTTGATTTATTGATTGAGTAATTTTTTAAGTGAATTGCCAAAATAATTTTTTCCTATATTTATTATAGGTCAAAAAAAGAAAAAAGAAAAAAAAACACTATCTGGTGATATATAGCATTGCTCAAAACATAAATACAAAATACTATATATGCGGAAGTCTATATAACTTAACATAAATTTTGTCTTTTATAATTTGAAGATGAAGAAAATATATTTAGTGTATAAAGGAGAATTGACCTCTTTTTTTGACAAAAAAGAAAAATAATTTTATTAAATAATTCAAACTAGCAGTACATCGATAGTAGACAGAAACAAATCTGTTAAAAATCTGGAAGATTTAACTATGAAAAAACTCAAAGCATCTAGGTTAATTTTGCGTTTAGATTTAAAGCCTACAATTTTGAAAATTTCAGAATGTCTAGAATATCTATGATTCCGGATCGCAAAGATTGAAGACCATAACGATTTGTTATCTTTCCGCCGATCGAAAACCAATCGTCCACACAAGAAAAACACCGCACCAAGACGGTGATAGACCTTAAAAGCGCCGCACAAGACGGTAAAATCAAAAACAACAAAACAAACAATCCAGGATCTATTTTGGAAAACCACTTATTTAGTAAATAAATTGATAAAAGGATTAGATGGGGTGATTTTTTAAGTGAAAATGGCCAAAAATCACCCCTATAATAATAAAAAAAAAGAAAAAACAAAAAAGAGGGTTAGAGAAAAAAATGAGGCTAGGGTTTCATCTAATTGACCTCTTAGAATTTCATAAGTTACTTGTATATTAATCACAACTCTAAGAGTCTAAGTATGATTCTTTAAAAAAAATTGATTGCAAGTTAAACATTGTCCCGTTCTTTTTTCTTTTTCTTTTCTTTTTTCCTATTTGCATGATAAAATTCTTGCATTAAAAAAAAAATCAAAGAATGCCAATGAGGAAAAAATGGTTGCATTATAAAAATGCTTGAAGAAAATATATTTTAAAGTATAAAGGAGAAGTAGGATTTTAAAATTCATAAGTTATTAATATATTAATCACAATTCTGTGTATGATACTTTAAATTTTTTTATTGCAAGTTAAACATTGTCCCGTCCTCTTTTTGTTTTCTTTTTTTTTTTTTTTGTTGTTGTTTTTGTGCATTATAAAAATGCCAATGAAGCATACTTCAATTATCAAAAGATGAGACATTGAAATTTAAATAAAAAAAATTCAGATCCCTTAATAAATACGTTTGTACAGTGAAATTTCGTATTTTATATTACCAACATATGAAATACTAGTGAAATACATGGAAACCCTAATAGAATTAATTGTATTATTGAGATACGAGATTTGATGAAAGCGAGGTTTATTAATTTAATATGCATTTTATTCAATTATTGAATCTATTATCTTTTTTTTTAATCGGAAAAATCTATCATCTTTTTGAATCTTGTAAAGATTGCTTTCTAAAAAGTTTAGCGCCATATTTGTGAAAGTGGACTCCACATAATAAATCTCAACAATAATAATAATATAATAAAATAATGGACTGCATAGTATCTGAAGGCAACGTTTTGGTTGAAATCAAGCTGCAATTTCTAAAAATATACCGTATTTACATAGTATTTTGATAATGACATATAACCTATTATAAATAGATGTCGATTGATTCATAATAAAACTACACATTTCTTTTTCTCATCTGATTTTTCTTTTTAAAGGCTTCTTTATAGTATTAATTTATTAGTATTTACAATAAATAATAAGTTTTTGAAATAGTAGTAAGCATGTAGTGTAGAGTTTCTTTCGTGGAATATTATAATTTAAATTAATAGTTTTTAAAATACCAATTTGGATGAAAAGATTCTCAAAATAGAAAAAATAGGAAAATTTGAAAAAATACTACTTTAAGATCATTTTTTTGAAAATGTTATCCAATCTAAATCTTTATAATTATACCACTTACACCTATGAAAAGGACTAACATACCCTTGGTATGAAAATGACCCAAAATCAATTTTCCCCTCTCATTCCTCACACCCCGACAAAAGGAAAATGGGATTTTCCTATGTTGTTTTCGACTCAATTACTCCCTTCTTTTATCGTTTTTGGCGACCCACCATCGGAAACAACCCCGCACGTGCATTGTATTCATGAATAGAGGCAACATGAAAATTTGGCTTTAAACTAAAGGTTTATCGGGAACGAGCATTTTTGAAAATGGACTTACAAAATAAAAATCAATATGAGGTGTAATAATGATCGGAAATTAGGTCACATACGGTTGAAAATTACATATATAGGCAATCTAGTTGGAATATTGGTTGAATATAAGCTGACCGTGATGGTATGGTATTTGGAGGGTTGCCTAAAAACGAGAAAAGAAGGGAGCATGGAGTCAGATGGACCACCAAAGAGAAAACACATTTCTTTTTTGTCGGGGGTGTGAAGAATGAGAGAGAAAAATTGATTTTGGGTCATTTTCATAACAAATAGGGTATGTTGGTCTTTTCACAAGGGTATGGGTGGTATAATTATAGGATTTAGGTTGAATGATATTTAAAAAAAAAACTCTTAAGATGGTATTTTTCAAAATTTTGCCTCAAAATATGGTAAATATGTACTTACACTTCTTTAATCATTGGTTTTACCAAATTGTTTGCACAACAACGCTTTCTTCAATTTGTTTCTCTTTTAAACCAAAGCGTTTAGTGACACTAGTATATCACTCGTGCAATGCACGTAATGTAATATGATAATTTCAATATTAAAAATTAGTATATTGTAAGAATACTAATGGGACATGGTACGAGGAGTATCTGAAGACCCAAACTTACCCTACTCTTTGAACGAGGGGGATATGGGTACAGATTGATACATCTTAACCGAACAAAATAATGTAAAATTTATTAAATAGTGATTATAATAATTTAACACATTCCTACAAAACATTATGTTAAATGTCCAACAACAAATTAAGAAGTTAGAAAAATGAAAAAATAAGTTAATTATATATTTGAAGCAAACTTATACACACCTATTAAAAATACTTGTTAAGTTGTTTAAAACTTTAATAATTATATGCTCGCTTAATGATATTCGACAACTAAATTAAATTAGATCAATTTTGACATAGTTGAAATTTATACCAACAAATTACGACATATGTTAATTTATTGAATAAAATAAAAGTGTCATTTGTTTTCTCAATAACATACTTCTACTCAATTCATGATTATTTGAAAAAACTATCTAATAACATAAATGAATGAACAATAATTTTAACAAATAAATATGGCATAAATAATAGACCATGTAAATAACATTTCTTTTATGTAATAAGTATTAAAATAATTTTAGATGTTATTTGGTTATTTATGAATTTATCCAATGACTTAAATTTTTGTTGTAGTAATTTTTAGATTTTTTTAATATTTTTTTAGAATTATCTGATGATTTTAAGACCTATCAAACAAATTTTAGTTTTATTCTATAATTTTAAGGGTTTATTTCATATTTTTTCATTTATTTCCATAATTTTGTGAATTCTTGGATAATTTTAGATTTATTAATATTTTATAGATTTTATATTCTTATTTATTAATTTATTTAATTTATTTTGTCTAATAATTTTTTAATTTTCATTTGGTAAGTCTTATTAAATATTTATTTAAATTTATTTATAATTATTTTATTCATTAAATTGATTTTAAATTATATTTCTTAAGTAGTTTTTTGAAAATAATAATTTTTTTGAGTACATATATTAATGTTTCCGTTTACATAAGTAATGTAAACTTAATAAACATTGATTTATATATATAATATAATAAAGTTTAATGTTATTTTATACAATTACGAAATTTAGCTTAGATCTAAATAATTATTGAATTTTGGTTGTTAATTTTCAGATTTTATTTTTTAATTATCTTATATCTTGATTGGTTTAAAATTTTACTATAATAAGATGTTAATTTTTTAAGTTTGGTAAGTATTAAATTTCAATTTGTAAAAAAAATTAAATTAAAAAAATATAAGATCTTCAACCAAATAAAATTTACTTTATCATAAATAAAAAATCAACATCACTTGCGCCATATAAACAAAAAAAAAAGTTAAAATTTATCAAAACTAAGGTCAGACACAAAATTTACAAGATTCCCAGTGTTACTAGTTATTACACCTAGAATTTGTCTATATATAATAAAACAAAACTTACCTAAACTACAATATTTACCATAAAATTATACTACTATATATAGTATATAATTTAGGCGTGAAAATTTTATGATACTATTTATAGAGACCTCTCTTTTATATATATAGATAACTCTTACAATTTTCTTTTATGTATTAAATAATTTCCTTGCAAAACATTAGTTTGATTAACGCATAAATTAAATGCTGTGCTCTTTTATTTATTTTTGGTTTCTAATGAATCATTCAAGTTTGGCGTTTGGGCTTTTTCTTTTCCGTCTTTCTCAAAAGCAAAAGATTTTGCACTAATGCTTTACTTTGGAATTACTTTAATTGAAAGCGTTTATATTTTGTGACACTTTTTTTCCAAAAAAGATTTGATTTATATATATTAATTAATATCTCATAGATTAATGCTCGGTTGAGGGCCAGAAGCAACTAATTGATTATTGGATTGATACATCCCTGTTATTGTTGTTGTTATTCATGGTACACAAAGTGTAGATACACTCAACTATACCACCATTCTCGCTAATTGAGAATTACTTCAAGGTCCACAGAACAACCACACCACTCAATCCGATTGTAATTCCCTTTTTTTTTAGTACAAATCTTGGGAAGGAAAGGAGCTAGGTGGGAACTGAACTCAGACTTGAGTCTTTAACCACTAGACCACTAACAGATTATCACTTTGTCATTGTATCAGAGTTTGTAAGACTGAAAAATGGAAAGGTAAGAAAATCATTTATTTTCTTGTACATGAAAGACTTCAAATCGTTGTTTTCTTTTCCAGAAGACAGTCCAAATAATGTACCTGGAAACTATAATGCCATATCCAATAACTTACTGAACTAGACTACGATACAATGAGCCACCACCAAATATAGCAAAACAATTATTTCTGGTTAAGACAGAGCAGTCATGTGAAGTCTTACTAGAGAGGAGTATAAACCATCTTTAATATTGATCAGAGTATTGTGATTCCCTTTCTCCACAATGCTTCCATTTTTAAACACAGCAATCACGTCTGCTCCCCTGATTGTCGATAACCTATGTGCTACAACAACTGTTGTCCTATTCAACATTACTTTATCGAGCGCCTCTTGAACTATTTTCTCAGACTCACCGTCTAATGCGCTTGTAGCCTCGTCTAACAGTAGTATTTTTGGCCTCTTCACAATGGCTCGTGCAATGGCCACTCGTTGCTTTTGACCGCCTGATAGCTGAACTCCACGCTCTCCAACTATCGTGTCATATCCCTGCCATGGTCCACACAAGTTTTGAACATTCTGAATCAAGACATAGGGAGTGTTTGCAAAAACTTCTGCTTTAAAAATGATTTATTGTAATATAAGTGAAAAGCAGTTGAGACTTAGAAGTTTGCAAATAGAAGTTTGAAATTGATTAAGCTAGAGAGTGTTTGGTGAATAAGTTGTAAAAGAGCTTTTACATATTTCAAAATGAAACCAGAAGCACAATCATAAATCTGAAGCACCCCTGCTCCTACTTTTTAGATTCTTATTAAATTATTCAGAATTAGAAGTAGAAGCAGAAATTGACATTTGAAAACATTAACAATTACTCTTTTTCAGCCAAAAATTAACTACTTTTTTTTTTTTTTAAGTATTCGCAAACACTCCCATAACGTATGTTGGTTGAAGCAACTGCTGGATTTCAATTATATTGACCTGTTGCAATCCACTAATGAATTCATGTGCATTTGCCAATTTTGCTGCAGCTATAATTTCTCCCTCGGTTGCACTTCCTTCCTTTCCACTGGCAATGTTGGCTCGGATTGTGTCGTTAAACAAGACTGGCTCTTGGCTCACAAGCCCCATCTGCTGCCTTAGCCATTTCACCTGGAACTTGTGTATCTCAATTCCATCAAGTGTAATATGACCAGAATCAGGGTCATAAAATCTTTGAAGTAATGAGATCACTGTTGATTTCCCACTCCCACTCTCCCCAACTAGAGCAACTATCTGAAATCAATAGGCCCACATAGAAGAATTAACAAGTAACGAACTGAATTTTTTTTTTTACAATGTGAGGGCATATATATATATATATATACAGATATATTTATCACCTTGCCACTGTTTATTGTCAAGGAGAGATCCATGAAAATCTGAACGCCTTGCCTAGTTGGATAGCTGAAGTTGACATGCTTGAGTTCAATTTCTCCATTGACATTTTCTAGAGTCAAGCCTGAGTTGTCACTAGGATCAATCTTGGATTTCCTCTCAAGTAAGGCACAAACCGAGGCAACTGCATTTTTTGCTTTGCTTGAATCTGGAGCTAACGAGCTCGATGTTGATATTGCAATCGCCACCATGGTTAGAGCATAAAAACCTGCATTTTTATATAGTTTTATATACCTGCAACACCATGAGAAAATAAATGCATGCAAGATGAAGCATATATATACTTACACGGAAGACATCTGACATGGTAATTTTTCCATCCTGAACAAGTCGGGCTCCAGCATAAAATATGGTAGCATAGACAGAATACAGCAAGCATACAGATAAACCGAATCCTATTCCACTAATCAATCCTTGTTTAGTCCCATTTGTGGCTGGTCCTTCACTTTTCTTCTTGTACATCTCTATAATCCTCTCTTGGGCACAAAACGAAGCAACCGTTCTTATATTACCAACAGCATCATTAGCAACTTGACTTGCTTCCTCATACATCAACTGCAACCATTCAGATGATGGGTTAATTACAAAAAAGTACCCCTCAGGTTTGGAGTTATTACCAAAAAAAAAACAAGACAGCTAATTTTCATAATTACATGTACCCATGAGGTTTATTCCGTCTCATATTTTACTCTAAGCATTAGTTGACCTAACGGAATTTTTTGATCAAAAAAAGTTGAACTGGAAATCCAAAAATGCCCATGTGATACTACTGTTCACAAATTATGATGAGACAAAATTGCCCTTTGGCTGTGCACAAAACATTACGAGGACCTCTGCTAACTGTTAGGACTTACAAAATAATCCTTCAGTTACAACATAAACTACAACATTCCTCATGAAACTTTTTTTATAAATTTTGCAAATATCAATTTAAATATTTAAGGATTTACTAAATTATCACAAACTATCTTAAGCATACCTACAATCAGTAAAGGAAAACCGAAATTTGAATATAAAAGAGCACAAGAATAACTGATAACTATTTCAATTTTCCATAAGTTACACAACATGAAAAACCCTCCTTACAAATACCCCCTCTGGCTACGAAAAAGAAACAATTTTCACCCATCTCATTTTCCATAAACTACCGAAAATTTCCAAAAATTTTGGGTTTCTAAATTAGATTGGAGTAATTTTGTCCGTCCAATTTGTTTTTCTTCAATTTTCTTTTTTTTGAAATTCTGTCAGGGGCATTATGTTAGTTTTACCGCAATCCCTCAAACCTCAGGGATACATTTTGTAATTTTGAAACTTTGTTGGGGTTTTTGTAATTACTCCAAACTTCAGGGGTATGTTTGTAATTAACCCTTCAGATGAATAGGAAGGAAGGTATACCAAAAGGTTATAGAAACAGAAACGAACTCAAACTTCTGCTGCCTCAGATATTATAATTTGAGATTTTCAGTGACCGACCATTTAGGGCCTCTATCTTTATCTCCATAAAAGATTAGAAACTTTATCTGATTAAAGCTCAAATTTGGAATCATGGGTTAGAAGATGTACCGCTGCATCTCTGCTGAACCCTTTGACGGACTTCATTTGTAAATATCCATTGAATCCTATCAGAGGTATTAGAGCAAGAACGATAAGTGCCAACTGCCAACTTGCTTCAAAAGCTATAACCAATCCAACTACTGCTGAAGCTACTTCTTGAACGAGCCGTGCTAGTGCATCCCCAACTAAAGCATGGACCAGAGCTGCATCAGTAGAGAGCCTTGCACCTATCACACCGCTCGAGTTCTCAGGCTTATCGAACCAGCCTACCTCCATGTTAACCACCTTCTCAAAACACATCAATCTAATTCTCTGTATCAACCTATTCCCAGCCACACTAAATAGATGTGTATTTGATGCACATGCAATTAATGATAGCACTCCAAGAATGACAAACATCAATGCCCAAAAATCTGAGTCTTCTTTTAATTTATGTGGCAACTCATAGAAAGTTCCAATTGCATTAGAAACTAATAAGCCAAAGGTAGGCAGTATTGCCCCAGTGATAATGGCGAATATAGCTCCTGCTACTAACATTGGTGCCTCAGGCTTGTTAAGATGAGCAAGGCGATAGATTGAGACTTTGGGAAGGTCTTTTGATGTTTCAGGGGAAATGACATTTTCATCGGCTAGTGAAGTTTTCGAGAAACTAAGACTCATAGGTGTAGGGTTCGAGAATGACATTAAGTGACTACTGGTATCTCCTAATCCAGATGACCCTGAACTCAGAGAACGCATAGATGATATTCTTTGACTAGACCCTGCGTCTTCTTTTTCAATATCCTTGTGTTTCTTGTCAATGTTTTGCTCCACGTTTTCATTTACTTCTTGAGAGTCTACGAGGTTAGAATACACGCCTTGAGGATCTTGTAGTAATTCGAAGTGTGTGCCTGAAAGTTGAAATACATAGCAAGTTTTGTAATCTTCTTGAGATGGTTAGGAGACTCATCGTACGGACATTAATGTTATAGTTTCCCCACGGGAAAAACTGGCTTCATTCGTTCTGAAAGACTTATGCATGATTGTATTATCTGCATTTTCAAAAACAAAAAAATAACAAGCATCAAATACATTTGAGTGTACCTTTTTCAACTATATTTCCTTGGTGAAGGACTGCAATCATATTAGCCTTTCTAATGGTGTTCAGTCGATGCGCAACTATGACTGTCGTTCTGTTTACCATTACCTGTTCCAGAGCCGCTTGTACAATTCTCTCGGAGTCTGCATCCAGTGCACTAGTTGCCTCATCTAGAAGTAGAATCCTTGGGTCTTTTAGTATTGCTCTGGCTATGGCCGCCCTTTGTTTCTGACCACCAGAAAGTTGAATGCCATTTTCCCCCACCATGGTATCTAACCCCTGCATGAATAAATAAACTCAAAGTAGATAAATTGGTTGGTGAATTTTAGGTGGGACCCATTAAGAAAGGAAGAAACATGTTAGAAATCGAACCTGGGGAAGTTCTCCAATAAAATCATTTGCATTTGCTAACTCTGCTGCTTCTTTGATCTCTTCAATAGTTGCTCCATCTTTGCCATATGCAATATTATCCATGATGCTGCCTGAGAAAAGCACAGGTTCTTGGCTGACGAGACCTATTTTTGACCTAATCCACTTAAGCTGGATTTCTCTAAGATCAATTCCATCAATCAAAACTTCACCGACCAGTGGATCATAAAATCTCTCTATCAAACTAATCACAGTCGACTTCCCACTTCCACTCTGTCCAACCAAAGCTGCTGTGGTGCCACTGGGAATAAATAGAGAAAATCCATTGAAGATTTGCTCCTTTGGTCTTGTCGGGTAGCTGAAACAGACATCTCTCAATTCTATGTCTCCACGAATGTCATTTAATATCTTTCCTTTGGTATCATATGCATCTATGGTTGGTTTCCTATTTATTGTCTCAAACATTTTGAATGCTGCTGCTTGGCCGGCGGCAAATGCAGCCATGGGTGGAGCTGCTTGGCCCAGACAACTGAAAATGAAGTTTTCTAAGCAATAGTTACGTACCTGGAATCTATTATCGATCTCAATTCGAGCAATAAAGTTTTTTCTATAGGGAAATATAATGAAGAAACTTCTAAGCAAAACTTACGTGGAACCTATTATCACTGCAAGGAGTACAGTGAACACTTCACCTCCTGTATAACCTTCAATCAATATCATTTTTGCACCGAACCAAACACCCAAGCCATAACTGCAGAACATAATACACATGAGGGATCCGATGCCTAGTCCTGTACACAACCCGGCTTGCATATCGGATTTGTTAGAACTAGCAAGAAACTTCTATAATGTGTTTTCCACTTCAGTGCCCACTTCTTTCCCCACTTTATGGAGTCTGTGATGTGTTGTGTGGAGTCTGTAGAGTCTATAATGTGTTTTTAGGTTGGCATATGTATGGACTTGGGTGTTTTCAGGAATTTTTAATCTTGCCCACCTATTTGCCTTGCAGTCTGTCCACATGTTTGCCTACTTGTATCTAACACTACTTTGTGGAGTCTGTGACGTGTTGTGTGGAGTTTATGATCATCTTCTGTAGAGTCTATAATGTGTTTTTAGGTTGGAATATGTATGGACTTGGGTATTTTTGATAATTTTTAATCTTGCCCACCTATTTGCCTTGTAGTCTGCCCACATGTGTGCCTACTTGTATCTAACACTACTTTGTGGAGTCTGTGATGTGTTGTGTGGAGTTTATGATCATCTTATGTAGAGTCTATAATGTGTTTTTAGGTTGGAATATGTATGGACTTGTGTGTTTTTGAGAATTTTTCATCTTGCCCACCTATTTGCCTTGCAGTCGGCCCACATGTGTGCCTACATGTACCTAACACTACTTTTCATTGTGCAGTTCAAGAAAGATGGCGCTTGTTCAAAACGTAAAGGACCAATTTCCAGCGAGATTAAGTGCTCGTTGCAATCTGAATGAGGAATTAAACAAAATAGTTGTTTTTTTGAGCGATAGGAATAGACAAAGGTTCAGGCAATCGTGCTTTGGACAATTCATGGATGTACAAAAGTTGAAATTTCAAGGCCAATTATATCTCCACCTTCTCTTTCGACAAGACAAGTCGATGTCATTGGACAAGATAACATTCCACTTTCAACAATAAAGAGGCAGATTTTGGAGTAACTGAATTCTCATTGATCACAGGACTTGGTTTTGGGTCCAAGTCTACTATTCCATCGTCCTCGGGGATCTTCAAAAATGCTTTAGGAGATTTAATCCTTTTGATACATGTGGAAAACGCTTTAGAAGAATGGTCCAAGAAAGAGAAAGGGGATGGAGATATGACCCTTAAGCTGGCTTTGCTATGTTTCTTATACGGTATTCTTCTTGTAAGAGGCGTAAAACCAAAAAGATTGTGGACGAATATATTCACCTTGTGGATGATCTAGAAGCATTTAATGCTTATCCATGGGAAAGAGTAGCTTTCGATTTCTTGGTGAAAAAAACACGTGCCTGCATGGCCGGACGAGTAAAGGGTTTTTGGGAAAGAAAAGAAACGAAAGAAAAGCACGATTTTGAGAACTTTGACATCCACGGCTTCCACCATGCATTACAAGTATGGGCATATGAGGCGATCCCAGACGTCTCCAAATTATGTGCCATCACAACAAAAGCTTCCAAGAATAGGGTGCCACCTATTTTGCGTTGGTCAACGGATGCCACCATTTTTTCATTTGATAAATTGAAAACAACAATCTTCAGGACTTTGCTTCCGGGGGATGATGATACAGTAAGCTTTTTAATCAATTTTTATTGTGTGTATGCATGCCTGCTACTGTGCCCACTTGTATACCCACATTGTTGTTGTTCATTTATTAATTTACACCTGCCCACTCATATGCCCACTTCACTGCCCACATGGTTGCCCACTTATTTGCCCACGCTTATACCCACATGTGTGCCCACTTGTATGCTCACATTGTTGTTGTTCATTTATTAATTTACACCTTCCCACTCATATGCCCACTTCACTGCCCACATGGTTGCCCACCTTGAAATTTGTCATTCACTAATGTACACATGCCCACTAATTTGCCCACGCTTATACCCACATGTGTGTTAGATAAATGTTTTTATCAAGATTTTGATGATTTTGTTTAAATGAGTTTTTATACCAAAACAATGTTTTTATATGTTGTCCAAATACTCCTAAATGATTTAAAATATTTTTACTAATTTTTGGAGTATTTCTTAGAGTTTTTAATTTGATTAAAATTGGACAACACTTTTGATGATTTTGTTTATATTGGTTTTTACACCAAAACAATGTTTGTAAATGTTGTCCAAATACTCCCAATTGATTTAAAATGTTTTTACTAATTTTTTGGAGTATTTCTTGAAGTTTATTTTTGACAAAAATCGGACAACATTTCAAATTGGAGGTCGATCGATCGCCCAAAGCATCGACATGTACCTGAAGAACACGAACTTGAAACAAATTAGAAACAGAAACAATTTCTGTACAAAAAAAGAGGAGGGGGACCGGTCAAGGGTGAGGTCGACCGGTCGCACCCCCCGTCGATCGATCGACCCCCCCTCCGACCCGTACCTGGATCGCACTATCTTTTCAAAACGTTCGAAATCTTAAACAGGGCAACCGGTTGCCCTATGGTATTTTTGACAGCAAAAATTCCAACCGTTGCAATCCTTATCAGCAAGATTTACTTTTCATTTTTGTACATTATTTCTACATCTTTTGATCCTCTTTTTGTAGACAAAAGTGAAGAGGAAGGAGCCTATGTTGGTGAAGACATCCCTATAAATAGAGGATGAATTGAAGACACAATACATGACAACACAAGCAAATACACAACAAGAAATCTGCAAATTTCCAAGCTTTCATATTCAACACTCTTGTTGTATTTATAGCCTAAGTATTTCACTTTCACATCTTGAGGTCTAGGCTTTATTTCTTGATTACACTTGCACTCAAATTGTAATATTCATTATTGAGTTGTAATCTTGATTTTTGTCATCATTCAACACAAGACATCCTTGTGAGTATTCTTGTGGAAAGAATACACTTGGGTGATCTAGGTGATAGGTGTTTCAAGAGTGTGGTGCTCTTGAGGTGTTGAAGAATTTGGTATTCTTCAAGATTGAAGATTGTGGTGATCTTCAAAGGTGCCATTGAAGGAAGATTGTGGTAATCTTCAAAGGGAGATTGCGGTAATCTCCAAAGGTGGTGTTGAAGAAGAGTGTGGTGCTCTTCAAGGTGTTGTAAGTTGAATTTGTATTAATTGTGGTAATTAATAAAATTCTTTTTCTTTTTGAAATCCATCCCGGATATACTGGGGTGGTAGAGGATTAGGCCCTAGGTGGGTTGAACCTCTTTAAATCGACGCGTGTTGTTTACTTCCCGCACCTTTATTATTGTCTTGGTGTGTTTGTTTCGAAAAAGAGGGCATAATCGAAAAGATGGAGATAATCTATTCACCCCCTCTAGATTATCGTAGCCGCTTGGACTTACAATGTGTGCCCACTTGTATGCTCACATTGTTGTTGTTTCGCTAATATACACTCGCCCACTCGTTTGCCCACTTCACTGCCCACTTGATGCCCACTATTGCACTGTTTTTTGACTTTTGTTTATATGTTTGTAGCTCGTTTTTCACAAACACCTGAAACTGTCCAAATTGGAGCAAGATACTGAGTCCTTCAAAAAACTTTTTGTGTGGGAAGATGCACTTGAGAAAGAGAATTTGAGACAGAAAAATGAAGAAGAAAAGAAGAAGAAATCTTTGAAAAGAAAATTGTTTGAGGAAAAAAAAAGAGGGTGAAGGAAATGATGAGGAAGGAGGGCCAAATCCTCCCATGGACTTGTTTGGTTTGTCGAGAAGAGTCGACAAAATTGAGTCCATGCTGAAGTCAATAATGGAGCATTTGGGATGCTCAATTGCTGAAGAGGTGGGCGAAGAACAAGCTCCATCGAGTGCCCACCGTAGTGCCGACTATGGTGCCGACAGCTGTGCAATAAGGATGGCAACCAGGACGCCGCCCGCGTTGCCCAACACGATGCCGACTTGGGTGCCGACATTGTTGCCGACATGGGTGCCGACAGTGGGCACCACTTTCAGAAGCAACCTATAGGCTCTCCCCCCTCATCCCCTCCTGATGTTTCCTCAAAAGGTCATGATGTTGGCCCTGTGTTTGATGACACCACTTCTGATGAGAAGAAAGATATACCAGGACCTTTTGCCCTTGTTCCTGCCGGCAGCGACGCCCAACCCATTACATTTGTCTCAAGACAAAGGATTTGAAGAATTGATTGCCAACCCTTCAAAACTTGATGCATTACTTTCATGGTTCAAACCACCGAGGTTGTGGCTTCAAATCCAACAACCATCGCCGATGGTGAGGACGGTGCATCCAAAAGCGATGGGGACAATGCCAAGCCTGATTTTGTTGATATTGGTAGTCCTGTCAGAGTCGGATCTCCAAAACTTGGTGACATTGTTTTATCAAAAATGTAAAAGGACGATAAGACCTAGCCCCATGAAGAAATCGCCTTTTACGGACCCAAGTCATCATGTCCCACCGAGGAAGAAGGGTAAGGTGGTTGTGGAGGATGCTCCGGAAATTCCTCAGTTGAAACTCTTTGATCCAATGGGCCTTTACCCACAGGCCTTGATTGAAGAATTTGAGAAGTGGTTTGATGAAAACAAGGACGTAGTCGTTCATTGTTCAGTTGAGGAAGGTCACAAATTTTGTGCCTCGTTGTTCTTGAATATTCGTGACCCAGAAGGATGGCTGGATGATCAGGTATGTGAATAAAATCACTTCCATTTTCCTGCCCACTTCTACACTTATCTTCCTGCCCACTTTTGTTTTTACTTGCCTACATTTTTGCCTTACTGTATGCCCACATATGTGCCCACTTTTGTTTTTACTTGCCTACATCTTTGCCTTATTGTGTTCCCACATATGTGCCCACTTTGCAGCAAATAGACTTGTTGATGCGCCTCGTTGCGTATAAATCAAAAAAATGGCCTGAACGTTTCTTGTTGAACTGGACAACCGTTGATATGCTATTTTGGGTATGTAGCATCATTCATTTACACAAACATGTCATTCATCTTGTTTTTTGATATAAATTTGTTTATGACATTGATTTACTTTAATTTGACAGAATAATTTGACTATGAAATGGGGTGCCAAGTTTCTGAAAGCTTCAAAGAATAAAAAGAAACTCTGGTCTTGGTGGAAGGTGGACGAGACTATGCTGGAATATTTGATGGGCACATATCCAGTAGACGGTGTAGGGAAATCATGGGCTGATGTTGAGAAGGTCTATGGCATAGGCCACGTCACTGGCAACCATTGGGTGGTATATGAGTTGGACTTGAACAAAAAGTTGATCGTTGTATATGATTCAATGTCCGAGTCCAAGTCATTCAATACTTATATTGGATAATTCCATAAATTAGCGTTAATGCTACCAAGTTTGTGCGAGGAAGCTCACATTTGGGACAACAGGGTCGAGCCCCCCCAAAAGGATTGGAATATTGAACGGTATGAGCATCCTCCGCAACAATTGAATACCAGTGATTGTGGAATAATATGCATGAAGATGGTGAAGTCCTTGGTCACGGGGCGCGGTGTAGTGAAAATCAACACCAAGAGGTGCGATGAATTCAGCTCTTAATTTGCCTTAATTATACAAAAAGGAAATATTAGATGTTAATTTGTAAGTATATTGTGTGGATTAAACTTTTATTTTTGTTTCCTATATTAGATGTCAATGTAGTACTTATATATTATGTATGACGTTAGTACTTGTATATCAATCGTAATTATGTATGACATTAGTACTTGTATATTCTTGTAATTCCAAATTAGGCATGCCCACAATCCTGCCTACAATCATGTCTACGCAAATGCCCACTACTTTAAAAATTGTATAAGACAGATCTAAAATTAGGCATGCCCACAATTCTGCCTACAATCATGCCTATGCAAATGCCCACTATTTTAAAAAATTGTATAAGACACAGATCTAAAATTAGGCATGCCCACAATCTTGCCTACAATCATGCCTACGCAAATGCCCACTATTTTAAAAAATTGTATAAGATACATATCTAAAATTAGGCATGCCCACAATCCTACCTACAATCATGCCTACGCAATTGCCCACTATATTCAAAATTTGTATAAGACACATCTGCCTAAGCAAATGTAAATATTAAACAGTTTAACATGCCCAAAGAAGGCAACCTAATCAACCAAATACAAGACTTGTACATAAACAATGTAAAAATCTCAAAATATTAAAGGGTTTACATGCCCACAATCCTGCCTACAATCATGCCTACGCAACTGCCCACTATTACAGACTTCCGTATAAGACACAAATGTAAAAACAGGCATGCCCACAATCCTGCCTACACAAATGCCCACTATTTCAGAATTTCGTATAAGACACAAATAGGAACGCCCACAATCCTGCCTACGCATCTGCCTAAGCAAATGCCCATTATTTTCAAAATTAGTACAAGACGTAAAAATATTAAACACTTTAACATGATAAAAGAAGACAACCTAATCAACCGAATACAAGAATTGTACATAAACAATGTGAAAATATGGTACACAACTGCCTACCATCAATATAGTACATTACACAAACATTTGTTTACCCAAATGCCTACCATATTACAATGTAATACATCAAATTAGAAACAACCAATATTCATCAGCCCACACTTTCTAAGATTTGATGTTACTTCTCACCGGAATGGGTTTCTTGCACGCTCGTGATTATGACAAGTGCCTTTTACATCGCCACATTTCCTTTTCATTTTTGCTCACCGGGACAAAATCCTCATTTTTCGTGGCCTACCGCTAGGGCCGCATGATTGATTGAGGCAACACATTCAATCGGGATACTTCCTCGGGGGTATTCTTGAAGTCCACTTGGCCTACAGGGAAGATGGCCTCTGCATATGCAGCTATTAGTGCTTCAGTTGTGTAAAATTGAGAGGCGAGTTCGTACCTTGGCATTCCAACTTTCCTAGCTGCTGCTAGTGCATGTGTACATGGTAATTGATCCAGCTGGAACACATTACATGTGCAATTTCTTGCATTCAAATCGACCTCGGCATTCCTATCACCATCAAGTACATAGTATGTGTAGTAATGCGATGTTTGGACATCCATCCTCCTACTCTTTTCATCCCACTCTCGAACAATTTTCTCTGCCCAATCTGTCAATGGATATTTCATCTTCACAACCACATTACGCCATTCCGCATACCAGCTCATCAACATCATTAAGATTGCATCCAAAAGGGCCACCGGAGGGTATTCCCTAGCATCCCTGAGCATGACATTAAGACCCTCCGCGATATTGGTAGTCATGATGCTATATCTTCTACCCGGAAAAAACACACGAGCTCATTGCTCCTTCTGAATATTTTCAGTCGTCAGGTAGTTATATATATCACTAGATACAAAATATATCTCGTTCATGATATGTCAAAATTCGGATTCATTATATGTCTTAGCGGCACAATAGAGTAGAGTCGATACATCGACATCCTTAAATTTGGCAACAACATTTTGTCTTAGATGGTAGATGCAAATTCCATGGTGTGCATCTGGGAAAACTTCCTTAACGGCATTAGCAATAGACTGATGGCGGTCTGAGATAATAACCAAATCCTTCTTCTCCGCCAACAAGCCATTTATCTTTTCAAGAAACCATTTCCATGAATCATCATTCTCCGAGTCGACAATGGCAAATGCTAGAGGGTAAATTTGGTTGTTACCGTCCATACCGGTAGCCACTAATAACATACCTCAGTACTTCCCCTTTAGATGCGTACCATCCACAGCTAATACGGATCAATTACATGTCCAAAATCCACGTATACACACACCTAAAGCCATAAAACAATATTTGAAATAACCACCTTCATCAGCCTCAATCTCGGTCACAGTACCTCGATTGACTTGTTGGACACGTTCTAAGTAAGCAGCAAGTTGTTTGAACGAATCTTCCGGAGAACCTCTAACCAATTTAATTGCTTCTTCCTTTGCTCTCCATGCTTTGTCATAACTTATGTCCACATTGAATTTATCTTTTATTTCAGCAATAATAGCTAGAGGTGGGTATGAATGTGTGGGTTGTTTATACTTGTACATAACTACCTCACCCAACACCTTACTCCTAGCCTGCCGATGCTCATGGTTGTTCATTTCAATCGAACACTCATGACAATTTATATATTTAACAACAACCCATAAATGGCCACCTTGCCGCCTAGTCACGCGTATCATCCACCCACAATTTTTATCCACACACTTGGCAACAAATCTAATCGTGTTCCGACTTTTTAACAATGTGTTGTCTATTTTTCAAAGATACAAATTATTGCAAGTCGCCGAGTAAATTCTTCTTTAAATGAGAAAACTTGACCAACTCGTAAATCATCATCTACTGAGATAGAGTTACAACTGCTTGTTTGATTGCTCATAGGCCCCACACCATTGTACCCAGTTTTGACAGAATTCCTTTTGCATGATTGACTATCATGCCCAGTATGCCCACCTTCATGCCTACCTTCATGCCCACTTTTCTGCCCACAATTCCTATACCCACCATCCTGCCCACCATATTGCCTGAACTCCTGCCCACCATTCTTATGCCCACTTTCCTGCACACCATCATATTGCCTGAACTCCTGCCCACCATTATTATGCCCACTTTTCTGCCTACATTCCTGCCTGCCATTCTTATGCCCACTTGCCTGCCCACAGTCTTGCCTACACTCCTGTCTACCATTATCATGCCCATCATCATGGCGATTTTCTGGTTGATGTTCATGCCTACTCTCTAGACGACTTTTGTGCCCACCCCCGAGTTTAGCATTCCCCCTTGCTGCTGCCTCAACACCACCACCACTACCATCTTCGTCACTTGACCTATCTACGTCCTCCCAAAACAGAGGGTCATTCTCTAGGTCTTCAATAGTCTTACCTAAATATTCTTCAAAACCAGATGTTTCTTTGACAACCCCTTTGCCTTTATCGATGTTATGCTTGGGGCGTGGTAGATCCCCTGGAATAGTTGGGATGTAGATAGTTTCTTTTTCAACACCACCACCATCATTCTCTTCAGAAGTAATGGGACAGTCATCGCCACTTGACATATCTACATCCTCCCAAAATAGAGGGTCATTCTGAAGGTCTTCCATAGTCACATCAAAATGTGGAAGTGTACTTGATTTTCTTTTTGCAACCCTTTTTAGTTTATTGATCTTATGCTTTTTCGTCATACGCACAGGAGGTGGCACAACCTCTTCAATGATAGGTTCTTTTTTAATTGGTAACATCTCCTGATTGATACTAGCTGACTCCAAAGAGTGTTTTTTCTTCTTCTTATTTTCCCTTCTAATAAGACAAACCGGAACAAACAAAGGCTTCTCGCTATTCATGCGAACAAGTAGCCTGACATCGTCATCATCGGTGACTAGACATGGTGGCAAGGGATCAACATGTTCATAGCCAAACCAACTGGTCAACTCTATTTCACCCTCATATGGATTGAATTTAGAGAAAATATAAGCTTTCCGCAACAATTCAGCGTAAGTGAACTCTGAATGGAAGAGAACAGTTTTGGAATGCTTCCCTGTATACCTCCATCAGGATGTACTTATGTCACAATCCAAAACTCCATCCCATAAGAGCATTATATGAACCCCTGCAGTAAATAGATAGATATAAAAGATCAGTTTCGTTGTCCACCAACAAAATTTTGACATTGAATGTAAATGCCCACACAACTGCCCACACAAATACCCACCCAAGTGCCCACATCCGGTCCAGTTCACTTTGTCCTCCCAAACAAAATGACATTGAATTTAACTACCCACACAAATGCCCACAAAATTGCCCACCCAAGTACCCACCCCCGGTCCAGTTCACTTTGTCCTCCCAAACAAAATTACATTGAATTTAACTGCCCACACAACCGCCCATACAAATGCCCACAAAATTGCCCACAAAAGTACCCACCTCCGGTCCAGTTCACTTGTCCACCCATAATTTTTGATATTTAACATAACTGCTCACCCAATTGCCTACGGTTATGCCCATGTGTTTGCCTACTGATACAACTTGCAAAAAATCGAAAGTCTTCAAATTATACCCATTTCAAAAATCATGAAAAATTGGTTAATTGAACCATTTTGCGAAAATAAAAATCACTAACATTACACGAAAGAACAATCAAAACTAACCTTTATCCATATTTTTTATGCAAGAACTGAGATTTATTGTCGAACACAGGTCCTCAATTTTGCCTCCTTCAAACGCGTCGCATTTACTAGGGTTCGTAATTTTGAAGAAGAAATCATAAACCTTGCTCTCTTTGCTCGAAAATCTTGTTTGTGATTGAAAAGTAGGCTTGTGATGGTGAAACTAGGGTGTGTAATGGTGAAAAGGGAACTCCCGCTAGCTGAAAATTTCACTCCCGCCCATAAGGAACGCTTTTTCCTTTTTTTTTTTTGAAGTTAGGGGTAAAGTAGACATTTTAGGTAGGGAAAAGGGGTAGATTTCATTAGTTAATAAAGTGGGGGTATTTTTCCTTAATACCCCCTTGTTGGGGGGTATTTTCGCTAATTTCCCAAGGTTTTATAGGTTGGGTTCGAAATGATATTATAATTTTTGGGCTTTTTATTTCAAGTTGGTGCATTTTTTCATCATTTTCGAATAGGCATGATCGTGCTTAAAAAAAAGAGGATGCACGATCGCCATATCGTGCCACCCTTTTTTTTGAAGTGTGGCATAATCGTGCCCTATTTTAATACATGGCACGGTCATGGTCGTGCCACACTTTAAAATAGGGCACGATCGTACCACACTTTTTTACATCGGTTTTCTTAAACAACCAATGTAGAATAGAACATTTTACATCGATTTTCTTTAAGAAACTGATGTAAAGAATTGTGGCGCGATCGTGACCTATTTTAAAATGTGGCACGACCATGATGGTGCCATGTATTAAAATAGGGCACGATCGTGCCGCACTTCAAAAAAAGGGTTGATACGACCGTGCCTCCATTTCTTTCAGAAGAATATGGCGATCGTGCCACCCTATTTTTTTTAACCACAATCATGTCTATTCAAACATGGCGAAAAAATGCACGAACTTGAAATAATAAAAAAACCCAAAAATTGTAACACCATTTCGAAACCAACTTATAAAACCTTCAATCTGTCAAAAATGACATATTTTCGTATTTAATGCTTCAATTAATAGAGTACGATAGCGAAAAAATAAAAAAACTATATCTGAAACCCTTGGGAATAACAAACATTCTGGGGGAAAAAAAAAGATTGAGCGTAATTAGAATTGTTTTGACAATAAGAGCATAATAATTATTTTAATTCATTTTAATTTTGTAAAATAGGGAGTGAGGTGTGTATTTACTAGAAATTAGAGTGCAAATAGCAGCTCCCTAATTTTTTTATATGAATTTTATAAAATGATTTATCACTTAGCCTATGATAGGTTAGAAAAAAGAATAAACACTATCAGGTGATACAAAGCATTGCATAACTACAGAAGACTAAGTCTAAAATTTAACGAGGAAATTATTATTACATTTTAACCCCAAACTATGCACATTTTTTTTATTCTGCTTACCCAAAAAAGAAATTATACCCTACCCCCTCTATTACACGACTTTTCTATTGTGTCATCTCCAGCCCATACCGTTAAACATGTTCAACGGTTCCGAACCGGTGGTTCTGGTTAGCCCAAAGGATGGAACCGGAACCTAACCGTCTTAAAGATGGTTTCGGTTAAGGTTCCGGTTCTGAACCGCCAGTTTGTAAACCGGCGGTTTCCGGTTTAGGTTCCGGTTTTTTCGGGTTTTTTTTTGGAATTTTTAATATTGAATAAATTAACACAATTGATAAATTAACAATGAAGGAAACGAATTTGAGTAAGAACAAATTGACTTTATTGCTTTAAGAGTAAAATTACAACTTACAATTTATAACTTTATTAAAAACAATTTAAGTTACAAGCTACAAATGAAAAATTCTAAGATATTACAATTCCAAAGTGCAATTTAAAAATAAAATTACAAGTTACTATAATTTCGTATAAAATTTAATTACAAAGTACAAACCACAAAGAAGAAAAAAAGAAAAAAAATGGGTTTGAGTTTTATTTTAATATTCTAAGTAAAAAATTTTAAAATAAAACTTTGAATATTAAAATAAAACTGACTACATATCCTCATAGATGAATCAAAACCCTATGTAGTTCTCTTACCTTCTACTTACCTTAGGGAAGGTGACAACGCGATTCTTCAATCATTTTGTGATTCATTGCTTGATCCGGTATCAATAGTGCCACTTTCTTCGGAATCATCAAAATTGGTGATTTGATCACGTACCTTGGCTTTTGTCTAATCGTGGAGCAGTGCTTGAGCCTCTAGATTTTTTACTGTTAATCTACATCGTCTAGCATCCATAATATAATCTCCCTCACTAAATGCTTGCTCTACGAAAACGGTTGAGGTAGGAATGGCTAATATTTCCTTCGCAATTAATGTTACTATAGGAAAAGAGGAAGACCTCTTTGACAACCACTTTAACAGATCGAATTTTGACTTTCCTACTACAAATTCATTAGAATCAAAAGGAGAAGTTAAATATGTATCAAGTTCAAAATAAGGGGTTATGCCTAGACATGTTCAACGGTTCCAAAACGCCAGTTCCGGTTAGCCCAAAGGGTGGAACCGAAACCTAAATGTCTTAAAGACGGTTTCGGTAAGGTTCCGGTTTTGAACCGCTGGTTTGTGAACCGATGGTTTCCGGTTTAGGTTCTGGTTTTTTCGGTTTTTTTTTTGAATTTTTAATATTGAATAAATTAACACAATTGATGAAGGAAACGAATTTGAGTAAGAAAAAATTGACTTTATTGCTTTAAAAGTAAAATTACAACTTATAATTTACAACTTTATTAAAAACATTTTAATTTACAAGCTACAAATGAAAAATTCTAAGATATTACAATTCCAAAGTACAATTTAAAAATAAATTTACAAGTTACTACAATTTTGTATAAAACTTAAATTACAAGGTACAAACCACAAAGAAGAAAATATCACTGCCTCATTAAAAATACCAATATCACTAGTATTTTCAACATCATCACAAGGTGTAAAAGTAGTAGAACTAGATGAGCTTCCAAAACTATCGTCATATTTTATTGAATATTCTCTAAAAATATTATATAAACATTGTTTAACATTAGCTACTACTACGCTTGGAATGGGAGTGCCATGTTCTTTAATAGGAAATAAAACATCATAATAAATTCCCAACAATTCTTCTAAACATCTAATCTTACCCTAGGATCTAATAATTTTGCAACTAAAAATACATTAGGAATATAAGTGAAATATTTTAACTATTTTAATCCCATTTGAGAAATAGTTTGCCCTAAACGTTCACAAGGCATTAGAGATCTAGAAAGTAGTACAATTTTAACACAATGATCTACAACTAAAATTGATTGTAGGATAATAAATACCGGATAATTCTTCGGTGGCATCTTTAAAAACCATTAAAAGTTGAGATAAATTAGAGCATGCATCCCATTGATTCAGAAATAAAACTATGCCACATTGTTGTTCGGCAAAAAATGAACATAAAGTTTCTCTATATTGGTAACTATCATTTATTATTTTATATGTAGCATTCCAACGAGTTGGGACATCGGGCGAGAATTGTTTTGGGTACAAACCATATTTTTACAATATCTAGCCCCATTTTTTCAACAAAGATGAATATCTTGATAAATATAAAATCGCATTTCTAATAGGTAAAATTTCATCTTTTAAAGTAGTTAAACCATCTTGAACACATAAATTTACAATATGACATATACAACGAACATGAAAAAATTTACAACCGATATAAGGTTCACAAATTTTAATAAGTCATTGTAAACTAGTCGTATTAGCACTAGCATTATCAAATGAAATTGAAAAAAAATTTGTAACTAAACCATATTCTTGTAAAATAGTATGAATTTTATAAGAAATATTAATAGCGGTATGTTCAATATTAATAGCGGTATGTTCAATATTAAAATCTCTATATGCAATTTATCGTTTTTGCAAAGCCATGTATCATCAACCCAATGACATGTAATTCCCATATAAAAACTTTGTTGGGAATGAAATTAATTAACTTTAATTTAAATTCACCAACTAATTTTCTAATATCACGAGTAAGTGTAGAACGTGAAATCTTTGTACTTGTGGGGTTAAAAGATAGTCTAGTAAAATTTTCATAAAGTTTATCATAGACAAAGTTAAAAGGAAGTGACTTACCACTAACAAATTTAGTTAATTCTTTTATAGTAGTTGTATCACTAGATTTAAGTAAAGTAGAAGAAGACTCCATACCTGATGAAGAACCCGTGAATCCCGGTGGTTGTTATGTTTGAGCACGATCTAGCCCAATTTTATCCGGATGTTTTTTATTTAGGTGGTTCTTGAACGTCCCATAAACGCCTCCTCCTCTAAACTTATAGGAATTGGTGCAATAGTTGCAAGTAACTTTGAAACCTCCGGTTGTAGGATCCAGAATTTTTTTAAAGTGCACCGAAAAAATATCGGATCTAAGTGGTGTAGCTCGACGACATTGAGTTTGAGTTGGATTTTGAGATTGAGTTGGATTTTGTGGTTCCGGTTGAACCCCACCTTCTTGTTGAGCTTCACCAAAACTAGCAAAACATGCCTCGATTTCATCTTTGCTCAAATCAAAAGCTTCTTCAAATCGTGGTGGTGGTTGTTGCTCGAGCGCCAAACCTTTGCCCTTGGATTGACGATAAATCCTCCACGGTTCGATATTTTTTAAATTAGCTAAAGAAATTAAAATGAAAGTATTAAACTACTAAAAATTAAATTGAAACTGAAATTTGAAATTGAGATATTAGAATGTTGATAGTTGAGAGATTAGAATTTAGAGAGTTGGTGTGAGGAAAAATGTGTGAAATATATGGGGTATTTATAGGAAAAATTGTGAAAACAAATACGTCAAACCGCCAGTTTAACCGAAAACCGGCGGTTTTGACAACGGTCACACAATCTTGACCGTTGATTGATTTTTTCAAATTTTGAAATTTCAAAAACAAAAAATTACAAAAATCGCTGATTTTAATCGAAACTGCCGGTTCGGTTAAAACCGTCTACCAACGGTCACATTTGTGACCATTGGTGATTTCAAATTCAATTTAAAAATTTGGCTAAATTCGAAAAAAATGAAACTGTAACCTAACTTTATAATTTTGGTTTTCAGTTTGATTGTTCGAATTGTGGTCAAGTCAGCGGTTTTTTGAACCGTTGACTGATTCAAAAGTCGGCAGTTTGTCGGTTCGAACCTAACCTTTGAACATGTCTAATTGCCATCATGTGGCATCATATGTGCAAGGCTATAATTATCTTTACCTCAAATTTTTATGGTCTTCACATTCATGTCACGTGACGGAATATTCATGAATATTCTACTAATGATGGGTTGGAGATGACATGGTAGAAAAATCATGTAATTGAAGGGGTAAAATAGAACGAAAAAAAATTAGATGAATTTGAAAAATGCACTTATTTTGGGGGCAAATTAAAATTTCTCTAATTTAACATAAACGATGTCTTTATATAATTTGAAAATTCCTGATCAGTGATATGATCGAGTAGTGGAAGCTTCAAAGATTTTGGAGACCATTTTTTCATCAAATGTTCGAACATCACAATGACAAGGCGCTGAACAACACAAAGATTCATCGTTCGGGAGAAGAAGGTGAGTTCTTGGGAGAGACTAGTCTACCATAAAATGGCGACCAACATTGGAGGAGTTCAACAATGTAAATTTTCTGGAAGAGCGAGTTTGCTATGGTGGATCAACACAAGAATGAAATCAGTGGAAAGAGAGAGCCTTTATTTATTTATAAATCTATTTATATTGTGTGAAATCTTGACTAATAGAGGATTGTTTCTTCTCTTGATTAATAGATGATTTATTTCCTTATTTGCATATTCCTCTTTCTAATTTAGTATGACTTGGTTTTTATTCCCATATATATATATATATATATATAGAGAGAGAGAGAGAGGGAGGGTTATATGAGACCCATGCCTTATGTAAGTATGTAGGACCAAATATGAACCATAGATTAATAAATTTCAATGGCTAATATTAAAGATGCATAAAATATATAAAAAGCCTAATTAAATAGATATAGGGGTATATTAGTCTAAAGCAAACAATCAAATCCCATGAAATAGGAGCAGTTACCCACAATATATCTTACTATCCAAAATAAAATCAAAATTACGAATAAATTGCCTCAATTAATGTCTTCTTCTTCACCAAGATGTCTGCTACCTCTGTAAATTGTTCCATTAAAATCTGGAAAAAAAACCGCATGCTACCTCGATAAATCGTCCATTTGCTTAAGAGTATATAAAGTGTTGCTTAATTGTTATAATAAATATGCTTATGAACATGAACAATATTGCATATTTATTGCTTCTAATTTGCTTTCTTACAGTAAAATTGTCTGCTGAAGAAACTGTCCTTTTATGCAAAAAAACAAATTGCTTACATAACAGACTCATATTGTTTGTCCATCAAGTATATGTTGCATATGCATGACAAAATATCAAATGGTGTCTCTTAGCATTTACGAAGAAATAATTTTCTAACTATCTACATTTTTTTGCTTATCTATTGATAATTAATTGATTTTTATTTTAGTTTATATTTAATTTATTGTTGTTAAGGATAAGTAGGAAATTTTGTTTCAATATCAAGAAAAAGAGAGTTATTTTTGGTAGTGCCCACATTCCCATTTTTGGGATTTGTTTGAAACCGTGTCTACGACCTTATCATTTGTGAGAAATATGTTGCTTATTGAAGACAAATATGTTGCTTATTGAAGGCAAATATGTTGCTTTTTTGGATATGTTTGAAATCGTATCTCTGAAATTCTCTCTTTCCTTTCACAGTCAAACTTGCAATTAATATTGGCGATCCTCCAATTTTTAAGACCAATCATTTGCTTATGTATATATAAAGTGTTTCTTAACTGTTCTTATAAAGTTGCTTATGAACATGAACATTGTTGCTTATTTATTGACTCTATGTTCCATGCTTGACTACACAATAGATGTTTAAAATATCCTAATACATTTTAGTAATAATACATTGGAAAGGGATGATTAATAATATGCCTGAGCAATGGACATAGTGTACAAACAATTTCTGAGGCCCAACAGGAATTTAAATTTCGGACACCAAAAATTCATCATAAATTGTGTCAAAGCAAACATTGCGCCATCAAAAATTTATGTCTTGTATAAATAACATTGCATATGTTATACCATAATATTGCTTATATAGCATTTACATCCTGCTTAACTACTCTAAAAATTAAACCAAACTCAACCACAAATTTAAAAATCCAAAACAACATATAATATTCAACCATTTGGTCAAAATAAAAAAAACATCAGCATCGTTTTTCTATAATCCTACATTGTTCCAGCAAACTTCTTTGTCTCTCCCAGATTCAATTCCCTCTGCTCATTCATGTCATCCAAAAAAATCGCAACGGTATATTTCCTACACATCATCAATATTTGGTCTTAATAAGCAATATATTTGTACCAAGTATTTTTTGTCATTATAAGCAATATTTACTACACACATAAGCAAGTTGTACTAGCAGCATAAGTAACTCATATACATCTACCCATACGACCATCTAACAAAAAATCACAGTTACAACAAAATAAGCAACATTTTCTGCCTACGTAAGCAAGATCTTTCTGCTTAATAAGCAAACATGTAACAGTTAAAAAATAAATGAATATCTGCAATGTACAAGCAATATTTCTGTCTATGATAGCAGTGCATATATCCTTAATAAGCGACATTTAACATTAAAAAAGTATACATATCTCAAAAAGTATTCTTTTCATAAACCCCCAAACACAGGCACTAAGAAACAAACCCATCTTATTCAAGAAGAACAACTATTAAACAGTAATTGAAAAAATAAATCAACCTTCTGCAGAGCAACAATGATTAAACAAAAAATATCTTTCTCAGAAAACTAGCATAAAAAAGAAAATTAAGCAAAAATCTCTACAGTAACTAAGGGATTTTTTCCCCAGAATTTTTTTTAAACAACTAACAGATTTTTCTCCCCAGAAAAAAAAAAAAAAACCTTCCAAAAAACGAGCACAAAAATCCCAAAAATGAAAAAAACCATAAACCCAACCAAGCATAAGCAGGATATAAAGCATGTATAAGCAGAAAACAAACCATACATAAGCATAATTAACAACAACAATAAACAGTGGAAAATATCAGTAAGCAAACCAGCAGACTTAAAGAAAACATAATAATAACATAATTTAACCCATGTTACATCGAAAATAATTTACCCAAACCCCAACCTAAATCAAGAACATAACAAGAAAATTTTATTATAAAATCAGAAATATTATACATGATCATATACTTGTGCAAATGACTTAACACAAAATTCAGAAAATGAAGAGAAAAAAAACCTTGTTCCACAGACGATTTGACCGTCAACTCGATTAAGAAGATGAGTATAGTCGACTTGAATATGTTGTGCCACCTCGAATAATTGCCATTGAGTTGGTGCCGCCTCGAAGAAAAGTTGTAGGGGAGATGATTATAGGATTCTTTTGCGAGAGATAGATGATTATAGTTGGGAGACGCTTTGCAGGGAGTATAACCCTTGAAGAACTAACAATGGAGTAATATTTTCACGGTTTATTTTTTGCAGAGAAGAATTTTGTGTCAGAAAAGGAGAATAACTCTTTTATGAGACTTCGTTTACCAAGTTGACGGGATATGAAAATATTTTGGATAAAATACATCTCCAAAAACGGCTCCTAAATTATAGTCCACTCCCCAAAATTAACTTCCCTCCCAAAACTGATTTTAATTAAAATTACCAAACAACCCTTTTTATATCAAATTATATATTAAAAAATGGTAAAATTTGTTTAATCTCAATCGTTAAAAAATTAAATCAAGGCCTCAGATTTGGTATCTGTACTCACATAGGATATGTGGACTCACCTGATCCAAATCATATATATATATATATATATATTTGGTAACCCAGTTTCTATGCTTACATCTGACTATTCCAGTGGACAGCACCTTCGCCACCCCCCTCCCCTAGCTGATGTAGAGGGTGTTGGTTTGCTTGAGCTTATGAGATGTTTGAGAGTTGTTCTTTCAAAGAGTTTGGTGATTTTTTTTTAAATTATATTATTGAAAACAAATAGTTTCATTATACCATTATTTTTTGAGGAAATTACACTAAACCCTCCGTACTATCCACGTTTTTATATTTTACCATATAAACTATTTGTTGTTACACCTTATCATATGAACTATGTAAATTTTTGCACTTTGCACTATATAGACAACTTTACCCCTAACTTTTTTTTAGAATAACAAAAATAGTTTGATGAAACGAGGGAAGAAATAAATGCAAAATTGGAAGCTTGGAGAGAAGCACTCGAATCAAAAGGTTTTACTATAAGTAGGGCTAAAGAAGATACATGGAATGCCACTTTAGTTAAAACAACAGTAACAATGAGACAAAGGTTAAAATTGATGGACATGAAATGAGTATAACAAAGAGTTTTAAACATTTAGGATCTATAATTGAAGAGAACGAAGAAATTAATAAAAATGTCACACATAGGATCTAGATGGGTTGAAATAAATGGAGGAGCGCATCTTCTATTTTTTGTGACGGTAAAATACCATTAAAATTGAAAGAAAAGTTTTATAAAACGGTCATAAGGCCCACAATGCTTTATGGAGCGAATGTTGGGCGACTAAATATAAACACGAAAAAAATTAGGGTAAATGTAAATGAGAATGTCAAGATGGGTGTGCAAACACACTAGATTAGATAGAATAAGAAATGAACACATTAGAAACAAAGTGGGCGTAGCACTAATAGATGAGAAAATTAGAGAAACACGATTAAGATGGTTTAGACATGATTATATGAGACGTTTAGATGTACCTGTGCGACGTGTATAAGGTAGAAAATCACTCACATTAATCAAAAGAGGCAGAGGAAGACCTAAAAAGACTTGGAAAGATACTATTAAACAAGACATGTGTAACACAGATTCTTATTGTCTGCGAAATAACAAACAAGAAAAATTGTACAAATTGAATTTATATAAATAAAAATATCAAAAGGTTACAATCTCTAGAAAATCCTTTGATTCTTTCTTTCAAGATCCAATAACTTCGGAATTTGATATTTTGGAGGTGGAATCGCCTATTTGATCTCCTCCGATTTTGAATTTGATTATCAATAACGTTAACCGAGGGCTTGATAGCTTATTCCCAAATCAATGATGTGGTTTGTGCAGATTACACGATTAACACCTTGAATGCCATAGACTTCTTGAATTTGATCTTCTTGACTTGAGAGAATTTTCTCCAACACCTTTGTTGCCTGGATTTCTTCTCTTTTCATTTGTGTGTCCATGAATTATGAAGAGAACCTCTATTTATAGGTGTATGATACGGATTCTTGCCTAATTGTTGGATGAAACAGGGCAATTTGATTGGCCGATCATGATTTGTCTTGCATATCTTGTCATAATCAAAAGATTGTGATTTGATTTATTTACCAAAACATTGGCAAATCACTTTCTTATTTGCATGATCTTATCTTGATGGCCAAGATTGAAGATTTCGATATTTCACAATATTTGGTAATAAATTTTGGTGTCTACAAATGCCCCCTCACAATTTGTTCACGGACAACATGTCATGGAGTGAATGAATCGCAAAATCATTTCATTGGGATAAATATGAAGCACATAGATAGTTTATACTCATATCAGAGAGTTCTTGAATTTGTAGACATTTTATTCTCATATCAAGGAGTCTTCATTTGAGTTTGAGACATTTTGATAGTTTACACTCGTATCAAAGAGTCTTCATTTGAGTTTGAGACATGTTGATAGTTTACACTCGTATCAAAGAGTATTCACTTGAGTTTGAGACATGTTGATAGTTTACACCTGTATCAAGGAGTCTTGATTTGGATTTGATATATGCAGATAGTTTATACTCGTATCAAGGAGTCGTTATTTAAATTTGAGATTTGTTGAAAATTTATACTCGTATCAAGGAGTATACATTTGAATATGAGATATATTGATAGTTTATACTCGTATCAAGGAGTATGCATTTGAATATGAGACATGATAATAGTTTATACTCTTATCAATGAGTATTACTAAAGACTTTGATTTGAAAATTTTAGATAGTTTATGCTCATATCTGGGAGCCTTATTGATAGTTTATGCTCGTATCGGGAGCCATATTGATAGTTTATGCTCATATCAGGAGCCATATAAATAGTTTTATCTCTTGTCAAAGAGTTTTATTTGCCGAATATTTTAAGAGTCAACTTTCATTGCCCCCATGCTCAACTTTTTCACCTTCATCGTCATCGATATTACTTGGATATTCTTGTTGGTCAAAGTTCAAACTTATCTCAATAACATGTGCTCGAGTTGCTAATTCTTCAAAAGTTTTTGGCCTTATTCCTTGAAGTATGTAGCATAGACCCCAATGCATTCCTTGGATGCACATCTCAATTGCTTAAGCTCTTGACAATTGATCTTTAGAAGTTGAGGCTTAAGTCCCTCCAATGATTGATGTAGTCAATGATAGACTCTTCCTTCCATTGACGTGAATTTGTGAGCTCAATCATGTTGATCATCCGCTATGTGCTATAGAAATGATTGAGAAACTCCCATTCCAATTGATCCCAACTGTCAATTGAATTCTCCTCAAAGTCAGCATACCAATCGAATGCACTTCCTTTCAAAGATCGAACAAATTGCTTCACTAAGTGATCTCCATATGTACCAGTGTCATTGCATGTCTCGATAAAGTGAGCCACGTGTTTTCTTGGATTGTCTATACCATCGAATTGTTGGAACTTTGGGGGTTGATAGATAATGAGCATCTTCAAATTATCAATTCTCAAAGTATATGGCTTGGCGTAAGTTAGGGATGACTTGGAGCTTCCATCAAACTTGTCTTTAATAGTCCCCCTAATGAACTCTTTGAGTTGGTCAACTGGATTCAGCCCGTCAGATGAGATTTGCAACTCCTCAGTTCGAGACTTCTCACTTTCGCATGTTTGGTGCTTTGTGGACATTTCAACATTATCTTGAGCTTCGACTTGTTTGTCCATTACACGACTTGAATCAACTTGGTCTACTTTGTCTATCAACTTCATGATTTGGGATTCTCGCTCTTGAACGTGTTTTGTAAGTCCTTCAATAGTTGCTCTTCCAATGAAGTAGTTTGGATCACCATGACTGCTACAGTTTCAAAACTTGAGCTTGTAGAAAGTTCGTGTATGTCGAATGGCTCCAACGATTCTTTATTTGCAACTCCATACTTTCCATCTTGTTTCCACGCCCCCTCGTTTGTTGGAAAAGTAACTTCGTGTTTTGATTATTCGTCATCTTTTCTTGCCCCCTTATGCTTGTATTTGGGAGAAGTGGCTTCATAGTTCAGCATTTAAATGTCAACATGTGTGGACTTGGAATAGTTGGCCATTTTTGTTGATATTTGAACTTGATTTGAAGAGAAGAGATGAGAGGTAGAGATTGTCCCACCGGGCTTGCCAAAAATTTGTAACACAGATTCTTATTGTCTGCGAAATAACAAACAAGAAAAATCGTACAAATTGAATTTATATAAATAAAAAATATCAAAAGGTTACAATCTCTAGAAAATCCTCTGATTCTTCTTTTCAAGACCCAATAAATTCGAAATTTGATATTTTGTAGGTGGAATCGCCTATTTGATCTCCTCCAATTTTGAATTTGATTATCAATAATGTTGGCCGAGGGATTGGTAGCTTATTCCCGAATCAATGTTATGATTTGAGCAGACTATGCGATGGACACCTTGAATGCCATGGACTTCTTGAATTTGATCTTCTTGACTTGAGAGAATTTTCTCATCACCTTTCTTGCTTGGCTTTCTTCTCTTTTTATTTGTGTGTCCATGAATTATAAAGAGAACCTCTATTTATAGGTGTATGATGGGGATTCTTGCCATAATTGTTGGATAGAACGGGATGATTTGATTGGCCGATCATGAATTAGAAAGAGAACTTCTATTTATAGGTGTACATTGCATATCTTGTGATAATCAAAAGATTGCGATTTGATTTGATTTGACTTGATTTACTTACCAAATTATTGGTAAATCACTTCCTTATTTGCATGATCTTATCTTGATGGCCAAGATTGAAGATTTTGATATTTCACAATATTTGGTAATAAATTTTGGTGTCTACAAAATGTTATATCTAGAAATAAACTAAAATATGACTTATAACCATAAACGATGGTGTGATATGATCCGTATAGCCGATCCCATATAGTGAGATTAAATTTTAGTTTGTTGTTGTTGTTGTAGAATAATGAAATAGTTCATTATGGTCATTAGACTTATCATATAAGTGATTGATATATAAGTGATGTAGGGTATTGTATAGGGTGTTATAGAATAGTGATTGATATATAAGTGATTGTTAGGAAATTTATTGTTTAGATTTTGATGAATGCCATGTAAAACTTAGAATAGGAAGTTGGCACCCCAGTTTTTGTTGTAAAATGCATTGTAATAAATAGGGCTGGCCAAGCTGAGTTAAGTCAGCTATGCCCTAACACGCAAAAAGACAACTGGAGACTAGAAGGTAGACTCCGCTGCGAGACAGTTGAGTATGGCAAAGAAGAGTAGACGGGAACTCTACTGAAAAAGCAGCTGAGTGAAGTATCAGTCAAGTCAACTCAAGAAAAGCCAAGTCTCAAGTTGAAGTGACAGAAGAGTCATCCAATGATTAGAAACCGACTCTAAGTCACCCGGGGAAAGCAAAGAAATGCGGTCAAGTCGAGATAATCGTAAAAGATCCATTGCACGTAAATCAAGAGAATTACTTAAACAAGTAATATCTCCATATCACCTTTCTCGGAGTGCTCGGTCCCCGTAAGCGTGCAAAAGGAATGAACCAATGGGAAGCACTACACCGTGTCGAACTCGAAAAGGTGAAAGAACAATTCATACGAGGAAATGGCAATTCCAAGGATCGCAACAAGACAAGCCAACGATCGCAAGTGACTTTCAAAAATAAGCCTATCTCTTCAACGGGCAAATTTTTGAAAAATCACTATAAAAGGTGAGGAGTTTATTTGAGAATAAGTGACACAAATTACTGAGACCGAACCAAAAACGCGTTCAAGCAATTATTAGAAAATCAAACATTCTCAATCCTCAAGCCTACACTACGAAGAACATCAATCCAACACTCATTGTGAAGAAAAGATAACTTCAATCGGTTGAAGAGGAAAATCTTGAAAAATTAAGGGTCTACATTCCACGAAGGATTGTAGGAAGGTTCAAGGTCGAACCAAGTCTTAAGCTTTTGGAGGGCTTCGTGATCAAATCCAAAGAGCTTGAGCAAGTGAGTCATGTAGTAGCAAAGGCACGCCTGTGAAGAAGTTCGAGTCGCACGAGAAGCCGGTGAGTGATCAAGGCGTCTCATCGAGTCCCAAAGGATCAAGTCGGTTGTGTGATCAAGACTTGTATCCGGACTGTTACCACTTTGTATCTTGATCAATACCTAGTGGATTCCTCCAGGAGTTGGAGAAGAGAGGAGTAGAAGAATTACCCCATCTTCGAACCTCTATAAAAATTTCATTGTGTCATTTACATTTCAAAGACTTTAATTCCCGCATCTTAACCGCTTAAATGTGATAAATTTGCTATCCACTTGATAACTTATAAGTACTAAATCAAGCACTAAATCCTTGCTTAATCAAACTTAAGGGTGTTAAGTCTTCCAATGAAAACAAAACCACGATTGAGTTAATTTAGACCAACAAAGTGAGTTATTCCATCAATGGCTCGATTGAGTCGGTTGAGAGACTAACTCTCTTGATTAACTAAATTGGTGTCCATCAAGGACATTTTGTTGTGTAGTATTAACTCTGAATATTTAAAAGGACTAAATCGAAAATTTGGTAAGGTTTATTCAACCCCCTTCTAAACCTTACACTTACACCCCCTTGGGACCTACAAGTGGTATCAGAGTGGTTGGTTCATTGAACCCTCCGCACCGGTTCTTGAACTAGATCTCCAAACTTTTCAAAGTCTCGCTTTAGTACTTAAACTCTCAAAACTCTTTCTATCATTAAAAGTTATTATCATGGAAGCAAATTTGACACGCATCCCTATGTTCACAATGAAGAATTTGATGATTGGAAAATTCGTATGCTGTGCTCATCTATCAAAGATTACATGATGAGATGTGGATAGTGATAGAAGATGGGCCACCGCACACCGCATTTGAAGGAGAAGAGGATGTTGCTCCTGCACGGTCATGGTTGAAAAACCAAGAACCGAGTGGACAAATGATGACGAGAAAAAGATACAACCTGGACAATGTAGCCAAGGACATCCTTTACAAAACCTCGACAAAGCCATGTTCAATAAAGTCAAATCATGCAAAACGGCTAAAGAAATCTGGGACAAGCTAACATTGATTTGTGAAGGCTCAGTATGAAATCAAAGAAAACAAATTATCAAGTGGCTGTATAGAAATTTGAGAACTTCAAAATGATCTCGGAGAAAACCTGGATCAATGGATGCTCGGTTCACGTAAATCACCAATGAGCTATCTCGCACTTGGAAAGGAATATACACGAGAAGAAAATGTGTATGAAGATCCTAAAAAGTTTTCGGTGAATGGGAAATGAATGTCATGGCACTAAGACATTCCATGGACCTATCAAAGACATCCAACCATGAATTATTCTCAGACCTCAAAGCCTACGAGTTTGAGTGAGAAGAAAAGACGGAAGAGACAATTTGTACCCAAAATAGCTGCTCTAATTGTTAAAGATGGGAAGAGAGTCGAGGTCAAAAAGTCATTGATCCGTAAGAAATAGCCCTAATGGTTAAAAGATTCAACAAGTTCTTCAATAATAACTACAAGAGAGGAAAGGGCGAATCTTCCGAAGACACTCCCTCCCTCCAAATCAAGGGAAGATAGGCACCAAGAGAACAGATCATCAAAAAGTGAATATCAAAAAGGCCGACAATCCAAGAATGGAAAGAGCGATCAAAAGGTGAATATCTATCTTTGGAATCAGAGACAACCAGGTCACTATGCCATTGATTGCTCATATCATGTAGTTAACAAATACAGGAATGAAGAAGAAAGAAAGGTCTTGAGAGAAAGAAGACAATAAAAGAAAAAGGCAATGATGGCTGCGAGAGCTCACTGAAACATCCAAGTCAAGAGAGAGGTGATTGAGAGAGCGGTGGAAGTGACTACTCAAGTGACTACGAAGAAGAAGCCATGATCCGCTTGATGGCCAAGGAACAAGATCAACTCGACCAAGAAGATGAGGTACACTCTAACTCATCAAACTCGGACTCTAGTGATAGTGATCGTGACACACACACTTCATCACCCACTCGATCTTTATGATTCATTAGGAAAAATGATGAAAGATTTTGAACACATTAAATCCTCACACACACTATTAAATGAGTAAAAACACTACTCAAGAGTCAAAACTCAAAGCCGACTAAGGAGCCGAGTACTCTAAGTCAAATAGTGATGAGAATGAAAGTTTAAAAGGCTGAAAATGCTAAATTAATAGCATAAATTGCTGCTATAGAGAAAGAGAGAATGACCTCAAAAATGTTATTACCTCATTCACTAAGGCATCTAAATCATTGGATGATCTTATTATGAGTCAAAGAGAATGTGGAGACAAGACAGCTTAGGATTTAATTCCTTTGTGCTATGTCAAACCTCAAAAGTAATTTTGGAAAAAGGATCTTCAAGCCATGAAGAGTCTCGAAAAATCCAAAACTCTAAATGTTGCACACACATTCACTCCAAAACACAATAACAAGCAAAGCGGCCTTGGTTATAAAGGAAAAGGAAAGCGGCCCGGTTGAGTGCGCTAAAAGGACAAAAGTGAGAAGAGATTCGGCCGAGTTCCTCAAAGAAACTCCAAACAGAAAAATACTCGTAAAGAAGAAGCAGAGCTACCAAAAACCCGGAAAATCCATAAAAGAAATGCATATGATGGGAATGGTAGAAAATATCCAAGCCAAGTGATTGGAATAATGTAAACTCAAAGATAGACTTATGGAATATAAGCCCAAATGGCAAAGGCCTAGAACTCAAGCAAAGGCCATTCCAAAAGTATAAGAGCTTTCATCAAGCACACATATGCACCTAGGCACTACACTCGAGACACCACAATTACCCAAAGGCGATTGCTAAAACTTATACACAGACATACGGACAAAAGAGACAATTTTGTATGAACCTAGAATCCCCAAGCAATTTGCCAGGATTAATTATGATTATGGCACTGATAGATGGCAACCCCTTAGAGTCAAATCATTTGGCTATAAGTTGGTTGGATCATCTTACAATTCTAACCCCTCGGGACCCGGACAAGTATGGGTACCTAAAACTTAATTTCCTTGATCGCAGTTCAAGAACAATGTGAAGTGACAAGGAACCTGGTACATGGATAGTGGTGCTGCTCCAGGACATATGACAGAAATAAGAAAAATCTGTCAAAATTCAAGGACGTTAAAGGAGCAAAAGTCATATTTGGAGGAAATGAAGCTCTGGTGAAATAAGAGGCATTGGATCCATCAAGAGGAATGGATTAGAAATCACAGATGTTGCATATGTTGAAGGACTCAACTTCAACTTATCGAGCATCGATCAACTCGTGACAAGGGCTACAATGTTGGATTCAACATGGGTGTATGCCAAATCAAGGATCTTGAATCAAATGAAGTTGTGATGCAAGGATGCAGACAAAAGAACATGTATGTAGTAGATTGGTCAGCCGCTACACACAACACATGTCTATTAGCAAAGAGCACAGCTGAATCAAGTTGGGTGTGGCACAAAAAGGTGAGTCACCTGAATTTCAAAACGATTAACAAGCTTGCGAAGTAGTCTTGTGGAAGGACTTCCAGACTCAACATACAAGAAGGAGAGTATATGTGATGCATGTCAAAAGGGAAAACAAATCAAATCTTCATTCAAAGAAAAGACATGTTCATCTTCAACAAGAATATTGCATCTGCTACACATGGATCTATTTGGCCCAAGTGGAACCGGCCCAAAGACATAAGTGGAAAGAAATACACCTTGGTGGTAGTAGATGACTACTCAAGATACACATGGACAATATTCATGTGTAAGAAGAAAGAAACTCTACAAAAACTACCACAATGATGAAGAGGATTCAAAACAAGAAGAGTCAAACCATTATCAAAATAAGATCGCAGAGGAACCGAGTTTGTCAATGGAATAATAACTCAGTATTGTATTGAGAATGGTATTGGTCATGAACTATCAGCAAGGACTCCGCAATGAGAATGGAGTTGCGAAAGAAGGAACAGAACTCTCAAAGAAGCGGCAAAGGACCATGTTAGTGAAGCGGGGTTACAAAAAGATTTTGGGCTGAAGCAATCAACACGACTTGCTACACTCAAAACAGATGTATGATAAGCATACCGGTGACAAAGACTCCCTATGAGATTTGGTGGAAGAAAACCAAATGTTGCATATTTGAGAATATTTGGATGTAAATGCTTCATCCACAACAATGGCAAAGACAATCTAAAGGCTTTTGATGCTAAAGTCGATGAAGGTATCTTCTTAGGATACTCAAATTAAAGCAAAGCCTACTGAGTACTCAACAAAAGGACTATGGTTGCGAAGAATCCATTCATGTGGTATTCGATGAGCCAAATGTAAATGGAGAAGACATTGAAGAGTGGTGATAATTTGAATCATCCAACCATCTGAGAAGAGTCCTATCTTCTGAAGCTGAAATTTGGAATTATAAACTCGAGAAGAAGATGAGATAGATGAATCTCAAAAACATTTGGAAAATTTGCATCTAAGTGATTACGAGAGAGTGAACACAACAACACATCCAAGGCAAGACGATCAATCCGGCTAACTTACTCCAACTTTGATGTAAGATGGTGAGAGACCATCCACGAGTAACTTGTCATTGGAGATATAAGAGAAGGTGTCAAAAAAAGATCCGAGAACTCAACAAGAAGCCATGTTCACATGCTTTATCTCGCAAATAGAGCCCAAAGATGTGTTACAAGCATTGGATGACACACATTGGATTCAAGATATGCAAGAAGAGTGAATCAGTTTGAAAGAAATAAAGTATGGAAATTAGTTCAAAGACCCACACATCAAAATGTCATTGGTACCAAATGGGTGTTCAGAAACAAGATGAACGAGGAAGGTTCTGTGGTAAGAAACAAGGCAAGACTAGTAGCCAAAGGATATTGCCAAGAAGAAGGAATATATTTTGATGAAACATTTGCTCTGTAGCAAGACCGAAGCTATAAGAATGTTTCTTGCCTACGCGACTCACAAGAATTTCACTTTGTATATCGATGGATGTAAAAGTGCATTCCTAAATGGTTTATTGGAAGAAGAAGTGTATGTTGAACAACCTCCAGGATTTGAGCAAGAAGACCTTTGGAGATAAGGTATACAAACTCAAGAAAGCCTTGTATGGATTGAAACAGGCACCCAGAGCTTGGTTTGAAACCTTGTCACAATTCCTACTGAAAATGGATTCACAAAAGGAAAGGTAGATAGAACACTTTTTTTTAATTCAAGACAAAAAGAGTATCTTGCTTGTTTAAATATATGTGGATGACATCATTTTTGGATCCACAAACAAAGAGCTGTGTGAAAAATTTTCAAACCTCATGCGAGTAAATTTGAAATGAGCATGATGGGAGAGCTAACATTCTTCCTTGGACTCCAAGTGAAACAAGCTGAAGGATGGGACCTTCATAAGTCAAACAAAATACACCAGAGACTTAATGAAGAAATTTGGTATGGAGGAGAAGTCTTACGTGAAAATACCAATGAATACATCGATCAAAATGGACATGGATGCGGATGGCAAGCCAGTAGATCAAACAAGATCTGAGCACTTATTGGATCATTGCTCTATCTTACAAAGAAGCAGGCGGACATCACCTTTGATGTAGGTGTATGTGCAAGATTTCAATCTGCTCCAAAAGAGAGCCATATGACAACAAACTAAGAGAATATTGAGATACTTGAAAGGAAGCCAAGAAGTTGGCTTATGGTATCAAAGGAAGATGGATTCAAGCTAATCGGCTATTCGGACTCGACTATCTTTGGATGCGAGTTAATGAGAAAAAGCACTTCAGGCACATGTCAAATGCTAGGAAACAGGCTGATTTCTGGTTTAGCAAGAATCAAAATTCAATAGCCACCTCTCTGGTGAAGCGAGAATACATAGGCTGGGCGGGCATTATTTTGCCCAAGTCCTATGGATGAGACAGTGAGAGACTATGAAGTTGAGGAAAAAGAAATTCCAATCATGTGTGATAACACAAGTGCAATTGCAATCACTCAAAATCGTGTTGCACTCAAGAACAAAGCACATTGATGTCGATATCACTTCATAAGAGATCATGTTGAAAAGAAGGACATCATCTTGGAATATATCTCAACCGATAAACAAGCGGGCCGACATCTTCACTAAACCATTATGTGAGTCAAGATTTGAAGAACTCAAACATGAGTTAGGGTTAATTGAGTGAGTGACACTCGGAAGAATCAAAGAAAAGAAATGGAACAAAAAAAAAAAAATTTGAACTCACAAATCAGCTAAGTAAATTAGTCAGATCGGAAAGACTGACTATACCAAGTCATTGTTATGAGTCACTAAGAGAACTGTGAGAAGAAGAGTTAAATCGGCTAAAGGATAAGTTGAGTCATGTATGAGCAAAGTGACAAAAACGCGATCGTTTTACTAAGCGGGAATGTTTTAAGAATGACGTCAAAGATAATGATGATGTGTACGGAGACATAAAGCCGCACACCAAGCTTATGATTGGATATAAATCTTTGCCGCATTAAATACGAGACATTAAATGCTAAATAGACGTGCAAAATCTAAACCGTTGATCGATCACATTTCAAAAACCACCCGCACGTCCTTTCATAAACCATACTTAAACCATTTTCGCCCGTTTCTCTCACACACTATCAAAACCGTTCATTTCTCTCTCTCGAAGCAAAGGCAAAAATCTTCTCAAAACCCTATCTATCTTCAAATCAATCTCTAAATTTTCTTTGATAAAATCTGAAAAATGGCACCAACCTATGATTTTACCAAGTTAGGAAAGCAAATCCACACCGGGTCTTTGTGGATTTCGATGGCATGGTGAAACAGGGTCCGATGACACCCTAGTGAAGAAAATCGCGAGAAATTGGAAACGCCTGGGTGAAATCGTTTACGATCTTTGGAATATCCGATGACCTATGTGTAGGAGGTCGCACGAGTTCTACGTGAATGCCGAGATTCACGATGAAGGGATAAAGTCATCTGTACACGAAAAGCGGCTCACCATCTCTCGCCAAGGACTTGGTAACACCGCCACTACCAATGGAAGGAGCATCGAAATTAACGGCGATGTAAACCTTTCTTTGCTTGGAAGGAAATAGCCAAGCCGGACTATCTTTGATAAAATAGTTTACACAAAGAAAACAAGAGGTCGCTTTGAAGGAGGATTATCACAAGCTATTGGACATAGTTGCCAAATGTATTGACATCAAATTTGGCGGCTTTGACCAATCAAAAGCAAAGCCGATCGTGATGGCGGCGATCATTGAAGAAAGGAAAAAAATAAAGCTGGGCCGAGTTTGTCTGACGGACTATGCCGGAATGTAGGAACAAATCCTTCAAGGAAGATGGCACATTTGGAGGATCCTAGGATATGGCCTGGTGATTGGCCGGATGATGGAGGTGAAAGAGTCCCTCTTAGACATGGAAAGGCGTTCCATGTTAACAAGAGGATGTTCGAGATCAAACCTCGTTGGCGCACTAAGAGAGCCTACACCAAGAGAGGCGACACAAGTGAGGGGGAATCGGTGACCCTAAAGATACATTGTTTCCTCTCCACCAGAAGAAAAGCGCGCCTCTGCAGGTTTGCTAAGAAAAATTTCTTTGCTCCCAGCAAAGAAAGAAAGTCAAACTCGCTCCCCACCCTGCAGCGAGCGAGTCACTGTCCCTGCAGCCGTGTCTCGCGCCAAAGCAGCAGTGGTCGAGAAGGACTCTCAAATACCTTCTCCGATCGTCAAAAGAGGAGATCGATAAGCCAAGACGGCCGGCTCCTCGAGAAAAAGACACACAAGACCGGCCCCGCCGCCCAAGACTCGGGAATTTAAATCTCGAACCAGAAATCCCTCTGGTACAAACTAGAAGACGAAGAAGAATCATCAAGCGCTCACGAGCTTGAAAACCGGCCGAGTCGACCACTGTGGAACAAATACTTAAAGCTGAAGCAATCGAGTCCCAGGATGTAATTGATGAAACAACCAAGTCTGCATTGAAGGCGATCAGCAGAGGCAACCTGAAGAAATAGTCAAGTCCCGCGGTGAGACTGAGACAAAGAAGGTTGATAGAGTGATAGTGATGTGATGATCCTATCTCCACCTTACCCGGATATCCAAAATCGTCTGCGTGAGTGGAGGAAATGGAAATTGAGTAAATCAAGGAACAGTTCAACGGCCCGAGTTTATAGAAAAAGAAGAGGAACTGTTAAATTTCCTTGGACTAACCACCGTGTGATCCCAAAGATGGATGAAGACAAGCGCACGTACATCCTGCGCAGATATTCAAGGACAAGGAGAAGAAAAGACAGGCGAGAGGAAGGCCGAGGCACGTGAGAAGGCTAGCATCGCCTATCTCCGGCACCACATAACACACACATCCTCTCCTTGATGTCTTCCGATGGTGATGAGGATCCAGGAGAATCTTTGCCGCCCGAGAAGAGTTGCAAAACGGCCAAGCATTGCACGAATCGAGAATCCTTCACGAGCAAAGATTGATGGAGGGACCAGGAGAGTCCTCGAACACCGTGAAATTGATCCAATGGGAGTGGTTCAAATCACCACCATTGTTGTTTTGCCACCACTTTGACTCACTCGGAGGAAGGCGATAAGGGACATGGCGATGAAACCGGGATAGTGGGGACCCCGGTCGAGCCAACCCCTATTGAAGGTGTCTTACCACCTGCCCCAACGGTGAACATTCAATAGAAATAGCCGGGAGGTTGGAGACGAGTGACCCCATTCCAAGTCACTCGGGTGCGCCACCGGAGGGGGAAACTCCCTCCCTCGCTGCGGCAAGGTTGGAAGATGCGAGATGACTTCACAACGAATTCAGGAGGCGAAGTGGAAAAAGAACAAACACTAAACGAACAAAGACAAGTTGTCATCAACGAAGCTCCAGACAGTTGAGATCGTCACCGGTGAGGTGCCAAGCGCTCTCGAAGTTAATGACGCCGCGATGCGGTCGAGAAACAGAAGGAATGTACCGGGAGTTAACACTGCGGGCAATGAAAGTGCAATCCATGGGGTTGAGACTCCAATGGATGCCACCACAGAAGACCCTAAGGCATACCGACATGCCGAAAGGGAGGACCAAGGCCTCACCGGATCGAGCTGCAGGAGGTAATGAAGGCCCACAGGAGCGAGGTTGAGACTTCCTGGGTAAAGAAGTCAAGTAGAGAACATCCCCCTCGCTATCATCGACCCATCCGAAAAAAGAAGATAAAGCGCTTCATGATTCCCAGGATAATCCTCGATGTAACCTTTCGGGATCGGCGAAGAAGAAAAGCCGAGTCATCCCGGTGATGAGATCCAAAAGACTCGATTGCGGATGTTCCAAGCACGAGAAAGTTTGATCCCAAGACTACTCGTTAAACCTTTAATTTTGATGATGAGCCACCAATGGAAATCTCATCATCGTCCGATGACGCTCGGGATAAGGCCGAGGACCATCTACTCAATTGGAGAAATCGGTGAGACCAACGGCCGTTGAGACAGTGAGGCTCGCAAAAGTCGGGTCCACTTCACAAAAGACCCCGGTGAGACAGAGTCCATCGCGCAGCTCCCCAAGTGCAGCGGAGTTCGACTCAAGAGGAACTTCACGCGCACCTCTCATCATTGAGCAAATACCGGTTGGCCGTGATGATTCCTTTATAGAATCTTTTCCTTTTCTCCTGGAGGTACCAGGACCTCCTAAAGAATCGAAGAACGAGCTAGACGCTTCACGCATCAGCTCCCATTTTTCCATCGGCACCATTGTTCCGGTGATTATGATTTTGACGTTGCATGGCCATCGGTTGCAATGAGAGGAATCACCGTTGAAGTCCGCGAAGTGTTCAAGGCATTATTCGGCCGAGATTGAAGCGGATGGAGAGGCATCGGCCTCTATGGACATGTGATGGACAATAGAGATGCCAATCTGCTGGCGATTTAAGAGGCATAATCGGTCGGGATCGGGAATGGTGGCAACAAAGAACAAACAATGCGTGTGGAACAAGTTAGATACTTCAGGACATTGTTCAACAAGTCATTGGTATGGAGAGCTGAAAATGTTGATGCAAAAAAGTTTCGAGAGAACATATTGAGCACATGCATGAAGCTCACACACGAGATAAAGCGATGCGTGAGCAAAATAAGAGTGATCTACTGACGTTTGGAAGAAACCATGAATACAAAATTCAGCCTTCTCATGGTGAGATGAAGCCGATTCAGCGAGAGTCCAACGCTACTCGATCCGATTTCGTCTTCGCATACTCTGAAGAGACTCGAGACAGAACTCTACCATCGCAGGCTCGACTTCCCGCTTGCCGTATGTTTCAGTGTCCCTCTCTCTTTTGATGATGCCAAAAAGGGGGAAGATGAATACCTTAAAGCACGAAAAGATCTCGAAGCCGAAAAAGAGGATGCGATTGTGAAGGGAAAAACAGTGAGGAAGTCTTTGAAACAAAAGAAAGGAAACTCGAGGGGGAAGGATCGAAAGATGTGACCTTAATGATTGCACAAACCCCCAACGGAGGTCTGCCATCTGGTGACATTATCGCAAACAAACTCCCCGTGACTCCGCCACTCCAACACTCGCTATATCTATGGCCGAAAAGAGAAAAACAATTGAAGCGGGGATGGAGGAAGTGGAAGGAATAATGGATGCTCGGGTTATGAACATCTTGAAAACAAAGCATGGAGGCATTCCAAAGAGACAGAGACACTTATGCCATCTCGGATATCGGGGACGAGCCACGATCGGTTGATGAATTTAAAACGCTCGCATCCGAAGGATACTTTGCAAATATGTCTATGGCTCAAGCTTGGGACTTGTCTTGGGAAAAGGGTCTCACGTTATGTGAAGAAGTTTCGACAGAGCAGACTACCTGATCTCTCTTGGTCACTCACGTGATCACTCACCGTGAAAGAAGAAGACCCCGAGTACAATACACGCCCGAGAGATAGAGGAAGAAGCGTGGTGGAGGAAGAGGTTTGGACCAGGCCTCGCCCAAAAACATTGAATACGTAGATCCATGAAAGAAAGGAGGGATCTATTGGGGTCATGGCTTGACCAAATAGCAAATTTGCAAGTGGCTAAAAAAGTAACGCGAGTATGCAAAAAGAATAGAAGAAGAAAATAAGAGACAAACTCACTATGGGAGGAAAGACAAGAAAGATTAAGAAGAGATGAAGCTGCCAGGAAGGCATATGAAAAGAAGAAAGGCGGTGACGATGAGAAAAAAAGAGAAGAAGAAGAAGATCTTGAACAAGATGAAAAAGAAGGAAATGGGTGAAAGGAGATGAAATGTTGATGTCCACCCCTTCATGTATTTTATGATGTAAATACATACTATGTAAGTTTTTACGCAATAAAGCTATAAATTCTTTAATCTTTTGTGTAGACAAATGTTTGCTCGATACACCTTTAAACTTGATTGTGTAAAAGAACAAGAATGTTATGATCAATAAAAGGATTGATTCTCGCGCATACATTCTATGTCAATACACTATCCGTATGTATCTTTGTTATTTGCATTTTTAATGGTTTAAGTTTTGGCATCATCAAAAAGGGGAAATTGTTAGGAAATTTATTGTTTAGATTTTGATGAATGCCATGTAAAACTTAGAATAGGAAGTTGGCACCCCAGATTTTGTTGTAAAATGCATTGTAATAAATAGGGTTGGCCAAAGCCGAGTTAAGTCGCCTACGCCCTAACACGCATGAAGACAACCGGAGACTAGAAGGTAGACTCATTGCGAGACATTTGAGTATGGCAAAGAAGAGTAGACGGGAACTCTACTAAAAAGCGGTGAGATGCGGTGAGTGAAGTATCGTCAAGTCAACTCAAGAAAAGCCAAGTCTCAAGTTGAAGTGTGACAAGAGTCATCCAATGATTAGAAGTCGACTCTAAGTCACCTGGGAAAGCAAAGAAATGCGGTCAAGTCGAGATAATCGAAAAGATCCGTTGTACGTAAATCAAGAGAATTACTTAAACAAGTAATAACTCCATATCACCTTTCTCGGAGTGCTCGGTCCCGAGCGTGCAAAAAGAATGAACCAATGGGAAGCACTACACCGTGTCGAACTCGAAAAGGTGAAAGAACAATTCATACGAGGAAATGGCAATTCCAATGATCGCAACAAGACAAGCCAACGATCGCAAGTGACTTTCAAAAATAAGCCTATCTCTTCAACGGGCAAATTTTTGAAAGATCACTATAAAAGGCCGAGGAGTTTATTTGAGAATAAGTGACACAAGTTCAGACCAACCAAAAACGTTCAAGCAATTATTAGAAAATCTGAAACATTCTCAATCCTCAAGCCTACACTACGAAGAACATCAATCCAACACTCACTGTGAAGGAAAGATAACTTCAATCGGTTGAAGAGGAAAATCTTGAAAAATCAAGGGTTTACATTCCACGAAGGATTGTAGGAAGGTTCAAGGTCGAACCAAGTCTTAAGCTTTTGGAGGGCTTTGTGATCAAATCCAAAGAGCTTGAGCAAGTGAGTCAGTAGCAAGTTTGCCGCCTGTGAAGAAGAAGTCGAGTCGCACGAGAAGCCGGTGAGTGATCAAGGCATCTCAGATCGAGTCCCAAAGGATCAAGTCGGTTGTGTGATCAAGACTTGTATACGGGACTGTTACCACTTTGTATCCGATCAATACCTAGTGGATTCCTCCGGGAGTTGGAGAAGAGAGGAGTAGAAGAATTACCCCATCTTGAACCTCTATAAAAATTTCATTGTGTCATTTACATTTCAAAGACTTTAATTCCTCGCATCTTAACCGCTTAAATCACGATAAATTTGCTATCCACTTGATAACTTATAAGTACTAAATCAAGCACTAAATCCTTGCTTAATCAAACTTAAGGGTGTTAAGTCTTCCGCTGGAAACAAAACCACATTGAGTTAATTTAGACCCAACAAAGTGAGTTATTCCATCAACGGCTCGGTTGAGTCATTTGAGAGACTAACTCTTGATTAACTAAATTGGTTGTCCATCAAGGACACAAGCGTGTAGTATTAACTCGAATATTTAAAAGGACTAAATCGAAAATTTGGTAAGGTTTATTCAACCCCCCCCCTTCTAAACCTTACACCCCTTGGGACCTACAGTGATGTAGGGTATTTTTAAATTCATACCTTGTTTCAAAGAAATATAGCTAGGTATTCTTAGTCGATTTTTGGGTTGCCTTTCGCACGTATAATTTTACTACTGCTCTTTACACTCAACTTTAATAGGCATCACAATGGTTCGTACCAACACGATAAAAAAAAGCAAAAAAATCACAGTAAAAAAATCCCCACTAACTTTGGACAATAGGGTCCAATCTTAATATTCGGCACTGACCAATTAAAAATAAAAAAATAATATAGGTTTAGTCAATTAGCAATGAAATATTCATCACTAACCAGAAATACCCTACTATATTCTATTAAAACAATGTATGAATTTAAGAGATATTAACTTTTTATATGGAAGCATGATGGGTTGGATATGATCATAATGAACAATTTTTATTATTTTAAGAAAAATAAAATTTTAGGGGTAAAACTGTCCATATAGGGCAAAGTGCACAAATTTATATTTCATATGGTAAAATATAAAAACACGAATAGTATAGGGGGTTTTGAGTAATTTTCTCTTAATTGTTTAACTATGTCGAGGGTGTTTGCTTGATCTTATAAGATATTTGAGAGTTGATAAAATCTTTCAAAGTGTTTCATAATTTTTTTTTAATAAAAATTGTAAGTTATCAAAAGAATATGCACACTATTATGATCTTGTAAACTGCTTTATAAAAAATTCAAAATAAAATCTTATTACCTCATTCAATAGTATCTCATTCAATTTTCTCAAATTATCAGTTTGTCCTTGCATCAGATTCAGAGTTCGCCTGATTGATAACAAGAAAGAAAGGTAAGAAAGTCATACTTTCTTGTACGCGAAAGACTTCAAATGGTTAACCAATTAAATGGTTAAGAGAATATATATATATAGGGATTTGATCAAATGAGACCACATAATTAGAGTGAGACAGTGTGGACTAATCATGTCCACAAATCTGTAATTTTAGATGGTTGAGAGTTACCCAATTTAATAAATATTTTTGATTTATTTCAAATCTGAAAAGGGCAACAATGTAATTGTGTAATTACACAATTTTCATTCAATTTTGCTCTTTCTCCTTCATTCTCTCGAACGAACAAAATGGCGAGTTTTCAATTAGCCATAGAGGTGCAAAAATACCACTGATTTCAAACGCGCCAATCGATCTACTCCGATCCACGCGCCCCCACCACCGACCGCGTAGTCCTCGCTTCCATAACCTTCACCAACGAGTATTTCAACCTCCTCCGACGAAGCTTACAGGTCACGAGACATCTTTAGAAGCCGCCATACCAGTCCCGTTGTTGAAGAAAATGAAGCCAGGGGCGAAGTTTCGGGATGAACCGATGGTGGATGAGCGTGAAAGAAGATGAGGAGCATGATGATGATGTTGATGTTCCGATGATGAAGATGATATCGAGAGATATTTTTGGAGTTTCAGAATAAAGGACAGGATTGGAGGATTGGTGAAGAAGACGATGCTGACGTGGAGAAAACGAGGGCCTACAAGGAGGCAGTGAGGCTGTATACTTAAATGTTTTCGATGTATACTTATATGTGTTTTGCTGTATAAGTAGTTAATTTTTTATGTATGTATTTATGTTGTTGTATACATATGTTTTTTGATGTACACTTATATGTGTCTTGTTGTATACTTATATATGTTTTGTTGTATATTTATTTTTTTGTTTGACAATTGTAATATGCAGTACAAATATGTTAAATATACAGCATAATAGTATTAAGTATACAGTAAATATATGTTAAATATACAGTACATTAATGAGCGTGATTTTCTCTCTCTTTATAACTGATTTATTTAATCCACGGTCCCCATATATTTTTGTTTGACCATTTTAATATGCAGTAAAATTATGTTAAACATACATTAAAATAGTGTTAAGCATACATCAAATATATGATAAATGTACAACATACTGCATGCCAGAGCCCAAGCGTGATTTTCTCTCTCCAGCGCGATTTCCCGCAATTTTCTCTCTCCTCACGTGATTCTCGCTAACCCAATAACTGATTCCATATATTTGAACGGTTCCCACATATTTTTTTTGACAATTATACCCTTATTTTGCATTAATTAAATGTTTAATGTAATTTTAACCCCTATTTATCTTAGCCATTGATATAGATAAGGGAGGGTTGAGATGAGTCCACATTGTCGCACTATAGTATGTGGTCTCATTGGATTCTCCCCCTATATATATATATACATTATGCGTGTTTACATTCTTCTACTTTTCTTCCAAACTTTATTCTCGAGTATATTGACAGTGATGCATTACCCCCACGAAAACAACAGAGACAATAGACCGAAAATGGAAAGCTTCATTTAAAGCATTTCAAACTCAGTGCGAAAAAGATTGGTTATCTCTACTAATTTAAGTATTTCCAAGGAATGCGAAATAGATTATCCGAACTAATAAATGGATCAGTTCATTGGCAGAGATGAAATCGAGTCGTTCAGAAATGAGCTATCGGAGATTGGAAGAAGCTTGAGGTCGTCATTCCAGCTAGAGGTGTCCAACGATTCGAACCGAACCGGCAAACCGGCGGTTTCGAATCGTGGTCAATGGTTCGAAAACCATTGACTCCGGTTTCGATTCGAACCGGAACCGTAAACCTTATTTTTAAGGTAAGGTTAGGTTACGGTTCCAGATTTTCAAAACCGTAAACTGGTTAAACCGGCGATTTAACTTTTTATTTTATTTTTAAAAAAACTAATTTTATTTGAAAATAAAATTTCAAATTTCAAACGGTCACAAAAGTGACCGTTTGTGGCCGGTTTTAACCGTAAACCGGCGGTTTCGGTTAAAACCGGCCGATTTTTCTTTTTTTTTAAATAAAATTCAAAATTTGAAAAAATCAACGGTCAAGATCATTTGACCGTTGATGATCAATGGTCAAGATCGTTTGACCATTGAAAACCGCCGGTTTCGTTTAAAACCGGCGGTTTTTCGAATTTGTTTTTTTTGAATTTCAGATTTTTTTCCTATAAATACCCCTTACAATTCATCCATTTTTCCTCACACCAAATTTCTAATCTCTCAATTCTCTACATTCTAATCTCCCAATTCAAGCTAAAGTGTTGATTTTCAAGTTTAAATTTCAAGTTTCAATTTAATTTTTAGTAGTTTCATACTTTTAATTTCATTAGCTATTTTAAAAAAATGTTGAGCTGTGGAGGATCTTCCCGTCAATCTAAGGGCAAAGGTTTGGCGTCCGGCTCCGAGCAACAACCATCACCACCACCACGTTTTGAAGAAGCTTTCGATTTGAGTGAAGATGAAATCGAAGCTTGTTTTGCTAGTTTGCAACAAGAATATGAGGCTCAACCGGAATCGCAACCGCCAACTCAAACTCAAAGTCGCCGAGCTCCGTCACTTAGATCCGATATTTTTTCAGTTTATTTTAAAAAAATTCCGGATCTTGCAACCGGCGGTTTCAAAGTTACTTGCAATTATTGCACTAGTTCTTACAAGTTTAGAGGAGGGGCGGTTATGGGACATTCATGAACCACCTCAACAAAAAACATCCGAATAAAGTTGGGCTAGATCGTGCTCAAACACAACTATCGACGGGATTCACGGGTTCTTCAGCAGGTATGGAGTCTTCTTCTTCTTTATTTAAATATACCGGTATAAATGCTAGAAAAGAGACAACTTTATTTGTTAGTGGTATGTCACTCCCTTTTAACTTTGCCGATAATAAACATTTTGAAAGGTATACTAGACATGCTTTTAACCCCGCTGCTAATAAAATTTCACGTTCTACATTGACTCGCGATATTAAAAAACCAGTTTGTGAATTTAAGTTACAATTAATTAACTCGTTTGCTAGTTTACAAACAAAAGTTTCGATTTGTTCGGATGTATGGAGAGACCATTGGCAAAGAAGTTTTTATATGGGAATTACTTGTCATTGGGTTGATGATTCATGGACTTTGCAAAAACGTTTAATTGCATATAGAGATTTTAATGTTGAACATACCGCTATTAATATTTATCATAAAATTCATACTATTTTACAAGAATATGGCTTAGTTACAAAAAAAAAATTCAATTTCATTTGATAATGTTAGTGCTAATACGGCTAGTTTACCATCACTTATTAATATTTGTGAACCTTCTATTGGTGGTAAATTTTTTCATGTTCGTTGTATATGTCATATTATTAATTTATGTGTTCAAAATGGTTTAGCTACTTTTTTTTTTTACTGAGAAACCTTCAACCTCAAATTCAAATTACTAACAAAAACAAATTAAAAAAATCACGGGGAGGATCGATGAGGAAATCCATCGTAAAATCGGATTTGAAACATCAAAGGTGGCGTGTCACGAGCCTCGGGCGACCGTCGTGAGATAATCTAATCCAAATTCATCCTTTGGCTTGAAATATTCCGGTGATAAAATAAACCGAGGAAAAAAAAATTGGAAAAGAAAACATAAACATCGTGCTAGTTTTCTATGGGAAAATTCAAATCTATATACTAATAAACACAGATGTAAACATGGATACACGGATGATTGCCCATAAGATAGCCAGAAAACTGCGGAATTTATAGAGATCGGTTTGCTTTCACGACACATGGTTTAGCTACTTTAAAAGAAGAAATTGCACCTATTAGAAATGCGCTTTTATATTTATCAAGATTTTCTTCTGTTTTGAAAAAATGGGCGAGATATTGTAAAAATAATGGTTTGTACCCAAGAAAATTCTCGCCCGATGTGCCAACTCGTTGAATTCTACATATAAAATGATAAATGATAGTTATGCATATAGAGATGCTTTATGTTCATTTTTGCCGATCAACAATGTGGCATAGTTTTATTTCCCAATCAATGGGATGCATGCTCTAATTTATGTCAACTTTTAAAGGTTTTTAAAGATGCTACCGAAGAATTATCCGGTGTTTATTATCCTACATCAATTTTAGTTGTCGATCGTTGTGTTAAAATTGCACTACTTTTTAGATCTCTCATGCCTTGTGCTACTTTAGGACCAACTATTGCTCAAATGGGATTAAAATGGTTAAAATATTTCACTTATATTCCTAATGTATTTTTAGTTGCAAAAATATTAGATCCTAGAGTAAGATTAGATGGTTTAGAAGAATTGTTAGGAATTTATTATGATGCTTTGTTTCCTATTAAAGAATATGACACTCTCATTCCATGCGTTGTAGTAGAGAATGCTAAAAAATGTTTATATGATATTTTTAAATAATATTCAATAAAATTTGGTGATAGTTTTAGAGGCTCATCTAGTTCTGCTGTTTCTACACCCGATGTTAAACATACTAGTGATATTGGTACATTTAATAAGGCGTCGGTATTTACACCATTAGAGAATTTTTATGACGCGAGGATACCAAAACGTTCGAGAGGAGGTGTGACCCCTTATCTTGAACTTGATACATATTTAACATCTCCTTTTGATTATACTGAATTTGTAGTAGGGAAGTCAAAGTTCGATTTGTTAAAGTCGTGGTCAAAGAGGTCTTCCTATTTTCCTATAGTAACTTTAATTGCGAGGGAAATATTAGCAGTTCCTGCCTCAACCGTCTCCGTAGAGCAAGCATTGATGAGGAGGTTATATTCTCGGATCCTGAGCGATCTAGATTAACAGTAGAAAATCTAGAGGCTCAAGCATTGCTCCACGATTGGACAAATGCCGAGTTGCGTGAGAAACACGTCAATTTTGATGATTCCGAAGAAAGCGACAATCTTGATAGCGGATCAAGTAACGAGTCACAAAATCATTAAAGAATCACGTTGCCACTTGCCACCCTCCCTAAGGTAAGTAAAAGGTAAGAGAACTACGTAGGGTTTTGATTCCTCTATGAGGATACGTAGGCAATTTTATTTCAATATTCAAAGTTCAATTTCAAATGTTTAACTTAGAATATTAAAATAAAACTCAAACCCATTCCTTTTTTTTCTTTTTTCCTTTCTTTGTGGTTTGTACTTTGTAATTTAAATTTTATACGAAATTGTATTAACTTGTAATTTTATTTTTAAATTGTACTTTGGAATTGTAATATCTTAGAATATTTCATTTTGTAAATTGTAAGTTGTAATTTTACTTTTAAATCAATAAAATTATTTTTTGTGTTACTCAATTTCATTTCCTTCATCAATTGTGTTAATTTATTAATATTAAAAACTCAAAAATTCAAAAAAAGTAAAAAAGAAAAACCGGCCAAACCGAACCGGAACCGCCAGAACTGAAACCGTCTATAAGACGGTTAGGTTCCGGTTCCACCCTTTGGGCAAACCGGAACTGGCGGTTCTGAACCGTTGGACATGTCTAATTCCAGCGCCGTGCGGCGAGTTTTTGAATTATTCAGTTACCAAATTAAAATAATATTATGTAATTGTGTAATGACAATCCTGCCCTTTTCAGCTTTAGAATAAAACAAAAATAATTATTAAATTGGAAAAATCCCAACCATCTAATATTTGAGATTTGTGGCTAGGATTAGTCCACACTTGATGACGCCCGAGCCGAGCTGGAAGAAATTAATCCACGCAATTAGTCCAGCACACATCCGAGTAGGGGGGCCCTACAGGTGACGTCAGTAACGGTATCCGGTGACACGTCATGGATTAGGCTCGCCCGCTACCGAGCCCAACCACAGCATGGCTGCCGAGCCCCGAGCCCCGAGCCCAAATTTCGGCGGGAAACGCATGCGCGACAGATTCATAAAAATAACCATTTGCCCATGCTTAGTGCTTTATTGGTATCAGAAACCGCTACGTGTCAGAAAGTTATTAAGAGGAGTCACCAAGTGGCAAGACTTGGCTGACATGCACGATTAGAAGGGGACATGTGTCCTTTTCAAATTATTTTACTGATTAGTGACTGATTAGTGCAAAGATGACTGTTGAAAAATCACTTACGAAAGGGGTATAAAAGGCCTCAATTAAGGAAAAAGAAAGGAAAGAAAAAAACATAGAAAAAGCACCAGAAAACGTGTTATTATAAACAAGACCGACCCCGATAGTCCAGCTCGGCATTGTATCATAAAAGGCAGGATTAGCCATAAATAAACACGCGTTACGCACGCTTGTATTTCCACGTGTTAAATTTATTACATATTTTGCTTGTTGACCAAAACGCACGTCAACAAATTGGCGCTAGAAGGAGGGCCCGTATTGGTCCAGTCAGAGTTCCAGGCAAAAGCAAGTTAAGTGAAAACCAGGTAAAGTTCAACGTTTATCCTTTTCGTAATAGATTTAAATGAGTCAATGATCGAGAAATGCTCGTTTGATCAAGAACAACACCCTAACAACCAAACTGGTCGACTACTAATGGTCAAAATATGCTCCCATGACAGAAGCGCAGTGAGCACTACTTTATTTCCTTTCCCTCAGCTAATTGCTAACCTAACTTTTGTACAGCAAATGAACCAACTTATATCACAAACTCTCGCTACCAAAAACTCTCAAGCACCTCCTCCACTTCTTGTAAATACTAACCCACTCAATCCACAACTAAATGTTAATATCAATCCTCAAGTCCCCGGCTTCCTCATACTGAAGCCCAAGAGGCTAGTTCAGGTAATGAACAGCGTGTCCATCGTGATAGAAGGCAGCCGTGAGAAGATGAGGAAGGGAAAAGTCATATAGCGGAATCACTACTGGAGCCAACACGACATCGCCATGCCCACTTAGTGTTCACCGGACGACTGAGAGTTGATCCTTTACGCCCGGCTCAATCGATAAGTTCTCGACTCCATTTTCCGGATGAGCGGGAACCGCTTAGGGTCAACCAGATCCAAGGCCCTAACCTATGGCAGGAAAGGGATGTAGAGATTCAACGCCTTCGTCGTCGTTTGAATGAATTGGAGGGCGATCCGGAAGGCGAACAGTCTCGGAGACCACCCCAAGCGATGAACCAACCAGTTGTTATGTCGCCATTCTCCCCTGGTATCCTGGCGACCCCGTTACCACCAAAGTTGAAAATCTCCCAAGTCGGTCTATACAATGGGGAAACCGACCGGACCACTCACATCCATAAGTACTTAGCATGGATGGAACTGTACAGCCCTAGCGATGCCATTCTCTGTAGGGCTTTCCCATTGACATTGGGCGATCGAGCCCACCGTTGGTTTAGGACCTCACCACAGGGATCCATTCGGGCATGGGGGGGTCTTGTCTCCGCCTTTACGATGCATTTCCTAACTTCCAATGTCCGAGCCTCACCAAAGGACTCCCTTGTGAACATCAGACAAGGGAAGGATGATCCCCTGAAAAGTTATATTTCTTGATTCAATAAGCAAGTTCGAGAGATGGAGCCGGTGTCGGATGATGCCATTTTAATTGCAGCCATGGCTGGCCTCGCCCCCGAGACTTGGTTCAACTATTCTATCCATAAATCGGGGGCGACCTCGTACCAAGAATTCCTGGTCCGCGCGGAACGCCATATTTGCGCGGAAGAAGCCATGGCCAGTCACCACCCCGAGCACCGGCCAGGGGGGCGCGAAAAAGGACGGAAGGAAGGAATTAGCAATTAGGTCGGGGTCGGGATTCAGACCATTCTCGAAAAACCCAACCACCGGATTTAAGGCTCGCCAGGAAGCGCGAGCCGAAGTTGCCGCTACCGAGAAGTACTTTGACCCACACTCCATCGCCTATATGGAATGAAGTATGTGGTCCGATTTGTTACCCCCTCGGCCTTTGAAGGTTGAGCCGGCCAAATTAGATTCACGTCGATACTGTGCCTATCATAAGTCAATAGGTCACGATACCGATGAGTGTCGAGATCTAATCAGAGAAATTATGCGTATTGTTCAGCAAGGCGGTCTCAAAAGATACGTTCATGAACTACCGCCCCCACCGGCACTGACTCAAGGTGTCAACCTGGAGCGCATAACCAATCCAGCTCTCCTGCCGCCACCACCTACCGAGAATCAGGGTAGGGAGATCCTCATGATGTCGAGTGTGAATCGAATCAACACTAACACAGTCGAAGATAGCCGCTCCAACAGGAAAAGAAAGGCTGATGTCAGACAGGCCGCCCACGCCGAAAGGCAAGTTCGGGTGGTGGAAATCAAGGAAGGCCAACCCACCGGCCGCTTTGTGTTCTCGGACGTGGATGACGACCAGGTGGTCCACCCTCATTCTCGACCCCGGTCATTCTGACCGATTTTGGGTATTCGGTTCATAGAATTTTGATCGACTCGAAGCTACTCATCGGTCATTTACGCCTCGAGCCTTTCAAGATTGAACGTGGACGATAGCTATATCCGTCCATGCAACGACAAAGATTCTCGGGGTTTGGTGGAGGAAGAATAATTCCGCCGGGGAAGTTGACTTGCCCATCCAAATGGGACAAGGGTCGCATAAATGGACCATCATGACAACATTTAAAATAATCAACGCCGATTCGGAGTACAATGATATTATTGGAAGGCCATTGCTTTATCATATAAAAGTAGTCGTTTCAATATATCATTTTTGTATAAAATTCCCAACATCTGATGGTGAGGCCATACATAAGGGGAATCAGAGGGTGTAGGTCCCAAGGGGTGTGAGTGTAAGGTTTAGAAGGAGGGTTGAATAAACCTTACCAACTTTTCGATTTAGTCCTTTTAAATGTTCAGAGTTGATATTACACGGCTGTGTCCTTGATGGACAGCTAATTTGGTTAATCAGTAGAGTTAGTCACTCAACAAACTCGATTGAGCTGTTGATAGAATAACTCAGCTGTTAAGATTAAAGATTTAGTTCAACTGTAGTTTGTTTTCAGCGGAAGACTTAACACCCTTAAACTTGGTTTAGTACTTAGAGATTATCAAGTGGATAGCAAATTTATCAGCAGAGTTAAATAAATAAGATGCAGGAATTAAAGTGTTGAAATGTAAATGACACGATAAGTTTTTATAGAGGTTCGAAGATGGGGTAATTCTTCTACTCCTCTCTTCTCCAACTCCTGGAAGAATCCACTAGGTATTGATCGATATCACAGTGGTAAATACCCGGATACAAGTCTTGATCACACAGGTGACTTGATCCTTTGGGACTCGGCCTGAGATGCCTTGGTCACGGTGGCTTCTCGTGACGACTCGGCCTTTCTTCATGGCACGCTTGCTACTATGACCCACTTGCTCAAGCTCTTTGGATTTGATCACGAAGCCCTCCAAAACTTGAGACTGGGTTCGACTTGAACCTTCCTACAATCCTCCGTGGAATGTAGACCCCTTGATTCTTCAATAATTTCCTCTTCAACTGATTGAAGTTATCTTTCCTTCACAGTGAGTGTTGGATTGATTTTCTTCGTAATGTATGCTTGAGGATTAATCTTGAATGATTTGAGAATATCTTAGGTTACAGTTCAAATGTTTTTTGAATGTTCGTGGTCTGTGTAACCTTCTCTCGGAGTTATTCCTCGGCCTTTTATAGTGATCTTTCAAAAATCGCCCGTTGAAGAGATAGGCTTATTTTTAAAGTCGCTTGTGGTCGTTGGCTTGTCTTGTTGATCCTTGGAATTGCCACTTCCTCGTATGAATTGTTCTTGACTTTTCGAGTTTCGACATGGTGCAATGCTTCCCATTGGTTTATTCCTTTTGCACGCTCTACGGGGACCGAGCACTTCAAGAAAGGTAGCATGGAGGTATTACTTGTTTAAGTAATTCTCTTGATTTCGTCAGGCAACAGATCTCTTTGATTATCTCGACTTGACCGCATTTCCTTGCTTTCCCAGGTGACTTAGAGTCGCCTTCCAATCATTGGATGACTCTTGATCACTTCAATTTGAGACTTGGCTATCTTGAGTTGACTTGACCGATACTTTACTCACCGTGCATCTCGCTTGTACCTTGATCGAGTTCCCGTCTTCTCTTCTTTGCCATACTCACTGTCTTGCAATGAGTCTTCCTTCTAGTCTCCGATTGTCTTCTTGCATGTTTAGGCATACCGACTTAACTCAACCTTTAACAAATTTTATTTATTACAATGCAGTTTACAACAAAAAATGGGGTGCCAACTTCCTATTCTAAGTTTTGCATGGCATTCATCAAAATCTAAACAATAAATTTCCCAACAATTTTTTTTGATGATGCCAAAACTTATACATTCAAAGTGTAAATAGCAAAGATACATACGAGATAGTGCATTCACAGAGAATGTATGCGTAGAATCAATTCTTTTATTGATCATAACATTATTGTCCTTTACACAATCTGTTTACAAAGTGTATCGAGCAAACATCTATGTCTACGCAAAAATGGAGAATTTCTGATTTATTCTGAAGACTTACATAAAGCGTATTTACATAGCAAAATACATGAAGGGGTGGATAGCAACACTTCATCTCCTTCGCTTTCTCCTTCTTTCTTCTTCTTGACTCTCATCTTCTTCTGGTCTTCTTTTCTTTTTCTCATCTTCACCGCTTTCTTCTTCTTTTTATACGCTCTTCCAAGGCAATTTTCCTTCATCTCTTCTTATTCTCTCTTGTCTCTCCTCCCATAGCTGAGTTTGTCTTTTATTTTCTTCTTCAATTCTTTTCACATACTCAAAGCATTGCTCTTAGCCACTTGCGATTGGCTACTTCGTCAAAACCACCTAGTAGATCCCTCCTCTTTTGCCTCGGATCTATGTACTCATGTTTTTGGGCAGAGGTCAGGTCCGAAACCTCTCCCTCCACCACTACTTCTTCCTCTACCTCTTCCCTCGGGCTTGTATTATCTTTGGGGCCTTCTTTTTCCCAAATTGAGTGACTAGCGGAGTGACCAAAGCAGAGTGATTTGTCGGTGAGTCCGTCGTCGCTGTCGCCTTCTTCACATAGTGTGAGACCCTTTTCCAAGATACAAGTCCCAGGCTTGAGCCATGGACATGTTTTGAAGTATCCTTGGGATGCGGCGTTTTAAATTCATCAATCGATCTTGGCTCGGTTCCAAAGCATCGAGATGGCATAAGTGTCTCTCTCTTTGGAATGCCTCCATGTTGTTTCAAAATATCCATAACTCGGACATTCATCCTTCCTTCCACTTCCTCCATCCCTCGCTTCAATCAGTTTTTTCTCTTGTCGGCCATAGGTACAAAGCAGAGTGTTGGAGTGGCAGAGTCACTTTGGAGTTTTTGATAATATCACCGTGTGACAAGACCTTGTTGGGGGTTTGTGCAATCATCAAGGTCACATCTCTCGATCCTTCCCCTCAACAGACTTCCCTTTCTTTTCTCTTGAAACTTCCTCAGCTGTCTTTTCCTTCACAGCTGCTCCATCCTTCTCAACTTCAGATCTCTTCAGCGCTTTTAGGTATTCCTCTTCCCCCTTTTTGGCATCATCAAAGGAGAGAGGAACCCCTGGAACAAACTAGCAAGCAGGAAGTCGAGTCTGTTGATAGCCAAGTTCTGCTTCGAGTCTGCTATGGAGTATGCTGCGCGAAACTCAGAGCGAGTAGCGTTGGATTCAGCTTTAAGCAGCTTCATCTCAGCCATGAGAAGGCTGAATTTTCGATCCATGTTTTCTTCCAGACGCAGGAGCTCATTCTTATTTTGCTCACGCAGCAGCTTTATCTCAGCAGTGTGAGATTCATGCATGTGCTCAATGTGTTCTCTCAATTTTGTCTTCGCATCAGCATTCTCAGCTCGCCATACCAACAGCTTGTTGAACAATGTTCTGAAATATCTAGCTTGTTCCACACGCATTGTTTGCTGCTGTTGCCACCACTCCCGGATTCTGACTATTATGCCTCTCAAGTCAGCAGTAAGGTTGGCATCTCTGTTATCCAATCTCATGTCCATCGAGGCCTGGTGCCTCTCCATCCGTTCAATTTCAGTAAATAATGCTTTGAACACCTCCCGAACTTCAGTTGTTCCCTCTGTTGCAGCTGACGACCAAGTAGCGTCAAAATCATAGTCAGCTGGAACGATGGTATCTGATGGAATGACAGGATCTGGTCTGTGGAAGCGCTCGAGATCTCTCTCTGACTCTTCAGGGAGGTCGGGTACCTCCAGAGAGAAGGGAAATGATTCTACAAAGGGATCATCACGGGCAACTGGAATTTGTTCAATGATGAGTGGTGCTCGTGAAGTTCCTTGTGGAGTCGAACATGCTGCAGCTTGGGGAGCCAGCGCAGTGGACTCTGTTTCAGCTGGGGTCTGTTGTGAAGTTGACCCAGCTTGCTGAGCCTCAGCTGTCTCAACAGCTTCGTTGGTCTCAGCTGGTTTTTCCACGTGAGTTGACTGGTCCTCGGCCTTATCAGAAGCGTCATCGGACGATGATGAGTCTTTTGGATCAGTCACGGGGGATGACTCAGCTTCATCGTCTCCTTCCGATCCCAGAAAGGTTACATCAGGATTATCCTGGGAATCGTGAAGCGCGCTTATCTCCTTTTCTGATGGATCAATGATAGCAGGAGGGATGTTCTGTACTTCAGCTTCTTTACCCCGGGAAGTCTCAACCTCCCGTGGACCTTCATTACCTCCTGCAGTCTCAACTGCAGCGAGGCCTTGGACATCCCTTTCGACAGTGTCAGCTGTCTTAGGGTCTTCTGCGGTGGCATCCATTGGAGTCTCAACTCCATGGATTGCACTTTCATCGCCCAGAGTGTTAACTCCCAGGGTTGTTCCTTCATGTGCCTCGAATGCATCAGCAGCGTCATTAGCCTTCAGAGCAGTTGGCACCTCAGCTGAGACAGTCTCAACTGTCTGAGCCTCGTCGATGACAACTTGCTGTGTACTTTGTGTTTGTTCCTTCTCCACTTCGCCTCCTAGATTCATTGTGGAGTCAGCTGCAACATCCTCCGACCTTGCTGCAGTGGAGGGAGTTTCCCCCTCAGCTGGCACACCAGCTGAGTGACTTGGAATGGGGTCACTCATCTCCAGACTCCTGGCTATTCCCATTGAGTATTCAGCCGTTGGGGCAGGTTGTAAGACACCTTGATTAGGGGTTGGCTCAACTGGGGTCCCCACTATCCCGATTTCATCGCCAGTTCCTTAGTTCCTTCTTTTTCGAGTGAGTGGGAAGTGGTGGCAGCAGAACAACGGTGGCAATATCGCACTGATCCCCATTGGGTCTATCTCCGTGTGTTTTGGAGGACTCTCCTGGTCCCTCCATCATTCTTTGTTCATGAAGGATTCGATTTCTCGCATTACGCTGCATTTGCAATTCTTTCCGTGGCAAAGAATAGGTCCAGATCCTCATCATTTTTCGATAGGACGTCAAAGTGAGGATGTGTATGCTCTGGGGTGCGGTGATAGGGCGATGATGATGGCCTTCTTACGTGCTCTCGCATCCTCATCCGCTTTAGCCCGTTCATTTTCTTTTCGAATTTCAGTATATTTATGGAATTATCCTCGTCAAGGGCTTGCAAAGACCTTTGTCCACCTCAAGAAATCAAGAGTTCTTCTTCCTCAAAGAATGGACTCGGATATTCAAACGCACGGGACAGGCTCGCCTTCCATTTTCTCCACTCTCGCAGACGATTTTAGATGTCCGGATACAATGGAGAGTGCATGATTACATCGTCTTCATCATTCTCTTGATGGCCCTCGTTTCAGTGTATTGAGGGTAGCAGATTTTCATTTGTTCAACACCTTCAGCGGCCTCATTCTGGTGGAGAAACAACTGGCCAACAGTGATTCGCCTCGGCCATTCTTTGTTCCTCAAATTTCGACTACATTTGGTCTTCAAGTTGTTTTCGATGATCACCAAATTTGGTTGGCTTTCATCAATCACTCGGAGACTCTACTTCTCCAAATAGTCTCGGGTATCTTCTCCGGTGAGTGACAGACTCGGTTGTCTTTTCAAGCTCTGAGAGTTTGGAAAGTCTTCTTCTTCTCTTTGTTTTAACCAAAGGGATTTCTCGGCTCCACTTCCTCCGGTTCATTGAAGGTGAATGCCTTCGCAGATGTCTTAGAGGTAGTTGCCTTCCCTTGTTGTGGTAGTCCTCTTCTTCTTGATCACCGGAGAAGGGATTAATGGTTCTTCTCCATCGCTGCGGCAGGGTAGGAGACACGGCTGCGGGGCAAGTGACTGATCTGCAGGGGCGGGAGCAGATTTGTTTTTCTTTCTTTGCCGCAGGGGCAACAGCTTTCTTAGAACATGCAGCAGGGGCCTTCTTCTTAGGTGGAGAGGGGACAGTGTATCTTCAGTGGTGATTCCCCCTCACTCGTGACGCCTCTCTTAGTGTAGGCTCTCTTCGTGCGCCGAGAGGTTTGATTCGAACATCCTCTTGTTTACATGGAACGTCTTTCCATGTCGAAGAGGGACTCCTTTTACCTCCCATCGGCCAATCACTGCATCGTATCCTAGGGAACCTCCAAACATTCCGCCTCCTTGAAGGATTTATTTCTACATTCTCGCGAGTCCGCGTAGACAAACTCACCAGATTCACTTTCTTTTTTTCTTCAATGATCGCAGCCATTACGATCAATTTCGCTTTCGACGAGTTGGTCAAAGTCGCCAAATTTGATGCCTATGCATTTGGCAATGATGTCCAACAATTTGTGGTAGTCCTCCCCCGCCTCTTATTAGTTGTGTAGACTATCTTTTCAAAGATAGTCGGTCTTGGCTACTTCCTTCCAAGCAAAGCAGCCAAGTCAACATCGATTTCATTGATTTCTTGTGCTCCTTCCACCGTGAATGAGCGTGTTCTCGCCAAATCCTTGGCGGTGATGATGAACTCCTTCCCGTGAAAGAGGATTTGATCCCCTCATCGTGAATCTCGGCGTTCACGAGAATCGTGCGACCTCTTCCACATAGGTCATCGGAAAGTCCATCGCCGAAATGGTTTTAGCCGGTCGTTTCGAGTTTTCAGTGATCTTCTTTTAGAGGGCGTCATCGGACCCTGTTTGACCATACCCCGAAATCCACAAGAGACCCGGTGTGGATTTGCTTTCCCATCTTGACAAAATCGTGAGTAGATGCCATTTTTCAGTATTTCACCGAATGAAACTTAGAAGATGATTTGAAGATTGATAGGGTTTTTGAGAGAGTTTTTGCCTTTGCTTTTGAGAGAGAAATGAATAGTTTTTGGTAATGTGTGAGAGAAACGGATTTAAAATGGTTTAAGTATGGTTCTTGAAAGGACGTGCGGGTGGTTTTTGAAATGTGATCGAAATCAACGGCTTAGATTTTGCACGCCGATTAGCAATTAATGTCTCGTATTTAATGCGGCAGCATTTATATCCAATCATAAGCTTGGTGTGCAGCTTTTGCATGTACATGTCATAATTATGCTAACGTCATTCTTAAAAACATTCCCGCTTAGTAAAAACGACGGCGTTTTTGTCACTTTGCTTATAAATGACTCAGCTTATCCCTTAGCCGATTTAACTCTTCTTCTCACAGATTCTCCTAGTGACTCACTGTTTGTCGCCTAACTCGATGACAAATTGTCTTTCCGATATGGTGATTCACTTAGCCGATTTAAGAGTTTAAGAGTTCTCTTTTTCCGTTTTTCGTGTTTCATTTCTTTTCTTTGAGTCTTCTGAGTGTCAGCTCACTCAATTAACCCTAACTCATGCTTGAGTTCTTCAAATCTTGACTCACATAATGGTTTTGTGAATATGTCATTAACTTGTTTATCAATTGAAATATATTCCAAGGTGATGTCCTTCTTTTCAACATGATATCTTATGAAGTGATATCTGACATTGATATGCTTTGTTCTTGAGTGCAACACAGGGTTTTGAGTGATTGCAATTGCACTTGTGTTATCACACATGATTGGAATTTCCTTTTCTTCAACTTCATAGTCTCTCTCACCGTTGTCTCATCCATAGGACTTGGTACAACAAATTTGCCCCTGCAGCCTATGTATTCGTCACCAGAGGTGGCTATTGAATTTTGCTTTTTGCTAAACCAGAAATTAGCTTTGTTTCCAAGCATTTGACATGTGCCGAGGTGCTCTTCTGTCAACTCTACATCCAAAGATAGTCGTAGTCCGAATAGTCAATTAGCTTGAATTCATCTTCCTTTGGATACCATAAGCCAACTTCTTGGCTTCCTTTCAAATATCTCAAGATTCTCTTGGTTGTCATATGGCTTTCTTTTGGAGCAGATTGAAATCTTGCACATACACCTACAAAGAAAGGTGATGTCCGCCCGCTCTTTGTGAGATAGAGCAATGATCCAATAAGTGCTCAGATCTTTTTGATCTACTGTGCCCGCCATCCGCATCCATATCCATTTTGATCGATGTATTCATTGGTATTTTCATAGAAGACTTCTCTTCCATACCAAATTTCTTCATTAAATCTCGTGTATTTTGTCCGACTTATGAAGGTTCCATCCTTCAAATTGTTTCACTTGGAGTCCTAGGAAGAATGTCACTCTCTCATCATGCTCATTTCGAATTTTGCTTTGCATGAGGTTTGAAAATTTATCACACGACTCTTTGTTTGTGGATCCAAAAATAATGTCATCCACATATATTTGAACAAGCAATATACTCTTCGCATCTTGAATTCTCAAGAGTGTTCTATCCACTTTGCCTTTTGTGAATCCGTTCTCGTCCAGAATTGTGACAAAGTATCATACCATGCTGGGTGCCTGTTTCAATCCATATAGAGCTTTCTTGAGTTTGTATACCTTATCTCCAAGAGTCTTCCGCTCAAATCCTCGGAGGTTGTTCAACATACACTTCTTCTTCCAATAAACCATTAAGGAATGCACTCTTTACATCCATCTCGATATACAAAGAAAATTCTTGTGAGTCGCATAGGCAAGAAACATCCTTATAGCTTCCAATCTTGCTACAGGGCAAATGTTTCATCAAAATCTATCCCTTCTTCTTGGCAATATCCTTTGGCTACTAATCTTGCTTTGTTTCTTAACACAGACCCTTCCTCGTTCATCTTGTTTCAACACCCATTTAGTGCCAATAACATTTTGATGGGTGGGTCTTTGAACTAATTCCCATACTTTATTTCTTTCAAACCGATTCACTCTTCTTGCATAGCTTGAATCCAATGTGTGTCATCCAATGCTTGTGACACATCTTTAGGCTCTATTTGTGAGATAAAGCATGTGAACATAGCTTCTTGTTGAGTTGGATCTTGTTCGACACCTTCTTTTATATCTCCAATGACTAGTTCTCGTGGATGGTCTCTCGGCCATCTTACATCAAAGTTGGAGTAAGTTAGCCGGATTCATCGTCTTGCAGACTATGTTGCTTTGATCGCCTCTCTTGTCATCACTTACCAGAGATTTTCCACTGCTTTTTGAGACTCGGCTATCTCATCTTCATCTCGAGTTTATAATTCCGACTTGACTTCAAAGATAGGGACTCTTTCGCATGGTTGGTTGATTCACTTATCACCGATTCTTCCATGTCTTCTCCATTTACATTCGCTCATCAAACACCACATGAATGGATTCCTCTGTAACCATAGTCCTCTTGTTGAGTACTCTATAGGCTTTGTTTTTTTTGAGTATCCCAAGAAGATACCTTCATCGACTTTAGCATCAAAAGCCTTCAAATTATCTTTGCCATTGTTATGGATGAAGCATTTACATCCAAATATTCTAAAATATGCAACATTTGGTTTTTCCCTGTCCAAATCTCATGAGGAGTCTTTGTCGTTTGTCGTTTATCATGCATCTATTTTGAGTGTAGCATCTTTGTGTTTATTGCTTGACCCAAAATCTTTTAGGTAGCCCCGCTTTAGCTAACATGGTCATTCTTTCTCTTTTGAGAGTTCTATTCCTTCTTTCGCAACTCCATTCTCATTGTGGAGTCCTTTGTCTGCAGATAATTCATGACCAATACCATTTTCTATACAATATTGAGTTATTATACAATTGACAAACTCGGTTCCTCCGTCACGATCTTATTTTGATAATGGTTTCGCTCTTCTCATTTTGAATCCTCTTCATCACCGTGGGTAGTTTTCAGAGCTTCTTTCTTCTTACACATGAATATTGTCCATGTATATCTTGAGTAGTCATCTACTACCACCAAGGTGTATTTCTTCCCACTTATGCTAGCTGGTTCAACTGGACCAAATAGATCCATATGTAGCAGATGCAATATTCTTGTTGAAGATGGACATGTCTTTTCTTTGAATGATGATTTGATTTGTTTTCCCTTCGACATGCGTCACATATACTTCTTCTTGTATATCGAGTCCGGAAGTCCTTCCACAAGATTGCTTCCGCAAGCTTGTTAATCGTTTTCAAATTCAGTGACTCCTTCTTGGGCACGGCCAACTTGATTCAAATTGTGTGCTCTTTGCTAAAAGACAGGTGTTGGGTGTTGCAGTTGACCAATCCACGACATACATGTTCTTTTGTCTGCATCCTTGCAACACAACTTCATTTGATTCAGTATCCTTGATTTGGCATATACCCATGTTAAATCCAACATTATAACCCTTGTCACAGAGTTGGCTGATGTTTAGCAAGTTGAAGTTGAGTCCTTCAACATATGCAACATCTGTGATTTCTAATCCATTTTTCTTGATGGATCCAATGCCTCTTATTCCTCCAGGAGCTTTATTTCCTCCAAATATGACTTTTGCTCCTTTGACTTCCTTGAATTTTGACAGATTTTTCTTGTTTCATGTCATGTGTCTGGAACAGCCACTATCCATGTACCAGGTTCCTTGGCAATCAGTGTTTGATAAATGGTTTTATCATGATTTTGATGATTTTGTTTTATACCAAAACAATGTTTTTAAAGGTTGTCCAAATACTCTAAATGATTTAAAATGGTTTTAATATTTTCCGGATTATTTCTACAAGTTTATTTTCGATATAAATTGGACAACACTTTTGATGATTTTGTGTTAATGTATTTTTACACCAAAACAATGGTTCTAAAATATTGTCCTAATACTCCCGATCGGTCTAAAATATTTTTACTATTTTTTGGAGTATTTCTTGAAGTTTATTTTCGATATAAAATTGGACAATACTTTGTTTTGAGGTTAATCGGTACGCCCTATAGGGCATCCCATACCGAAAATTGTGAAAACAGTGAATAAGCTATTTTTGAAAAAAAGGTCAAGTTGACTTGGTCAATAGGGTGGTAGCGGGTGTCGGTCGGCCGACTGGCCGATCGGGGCGTCGACCGGCGGGTGACCGTGCACTGGGAGCATTTTCTCAAATAGAACTTTCTCGACTCGTTTTTTGGTTCTCGCTCGACCGGGACATAGGTCGACCAGTCGGACCCGTCGACCGTGGCCGCCTGTAAATGTGTTTTCTCATTTTCAAACGTCTATTTGTGCGCGACCGGTCGCCCTATGCTTTGACAGCAAAATTCTAATTGTATGGTAAGAATTTCACTCTCTTTAGCTCAATTGGGTTGAATGGTAAGAATTTCACTCTCTTTAGCTCAATTGGGCTGAACCCTTGAGTTTGTGGCTTATATGTATTTTTCTTAATGCAATTCATATATTTTTGTGATGAGCTTATTGATTTGTTGATGATTGACATTTGTTAAATTGCATTTGGTGATGAAAAACTTGGCTTGATTTCATTTACAAGGGCTATATATATCTTTCTCAATTTTTGACGCCCGCCAAGTGTTTGATAAAACGTTTCAATGAAAAATTCATCACCTACATGATTCTCTCGATTTCAAAAGTCTTATACATTTATAGAGATCATGTTTTGCTTATCAAATGAGTTTTCATAAACCTCTACAAGTCGTATGATTCGACTTTTCCTCATATTTGGTTTATAAGCTTCAATGCTCAAATAGCTCGATACATCGGTTTTGTTGCGCACTTTGATATGAATATATGATGTATTTATCGTGCTAACATTCTTTTTGATGATTCCAAAGGGGAGAAACAGGTTATAAGCTCATCGGCTCATAAAAGCTAAGATAAGCTTAACGAAAAGAAGTTATAAGCTATGGCTTCATAAAGCCATAAGTTGTGGATCATATTTAGTCCACTTGGTGCATTATGGTTATGTATGAATCATGGTCCATTGGTTGTAGTATGGACTTATATACGGTTCTAATGATGTATCTTTGTGGGGAGCTTTTAAGTTTTGATACTTAAGCTCAATATCGAAAAGCTAATATTTTAGCTTATGTTTAAGTTGCTTCTATATAACTCTTGTTGTGCATGTTGATAGGGGGAGCATTTGCTATATGTGCTTGAATATCTCTACTCCCATCCTTGTGTTTATTTTGCACGGAATGTTGTCGCTCACAACGGATAGCTCTTTTTAACTTAGGTAAAATTGTTTTGTTTTCAAAATTGACCTCGTTAAAATTATTTTGGTTTGTTATCATCAAAAAGGGGGAGATTGTTTGATAAATGGTTTTATCATGATTTTGATGATTTTGTTTTTATACCAAAACAATGTTTTTAAAGGTTGTCCAAATACTCCTAAATGATTTAAAATGGTTTTAATATTTTCCGGAGTATTTCTACAAGTTTATTTTCGATATAAATTGGACAACACTTTTGATGATTTTGTGTTAATGTATTTTTACACCAAAACAATGGTTCTAAAATATTGTCCTAATACTCCCGATTGGTCTAAAATATTTTTACTATTTTTTGGAGTATTTCTTGAAGTTTATTTTCGATATAAAATTGGACAATACTTTTGTTTTGAGGCCAATCGGTCGCCTTATAGGGCATCCCATACCTGAAAATTGTGAAAAACAGTGAATAAGCTATTTGCTGAAAAAAGGCTGGTTGATCGGTCAACATGGTGGTAGACCGGTGTGGTCGACCAGTCGAACGGGGCGTCGACCGGCGGGTGACTGCACTGGGAGCATTTTTCAAAAATGTAACTTTCGGACTCGTTTTTGGTTTTGCTCGCCGGGTGGACATAGGGTCGACCGGTCGGACCCGTCGGCCGGCCGCCCTATGTAAATGTGTTTTCTCATTTTCAAACGTCTATTTGTGCGCGATCGTCGCCCTATGCTTTGATGACAAAATTTAACCGTTGTGCAAACAGATGACTTTTCCTTAAATTGTGGAATTGATTTTAACTATAATCTTGATTTTAATTGCAATTTTTTGTAAAAATCAGATTCCAAGAGGAGCGTATCTAGTATCAATCATCTCCTATAAATAGAGGAAGATTTGAAGCACAACTACAAGAGAGAAAACTACAACACAACAAGATACACTCAAGAATACACTTGTTCTTACATTGTCTTATTTCTTGTTGTAATTTGCCTAGCTATTCACTTTCACATTCTTGAGGTCTAGGCTTTTCTTGATTACACTTGCACTCTATTGTATTATCAATTATCGAGTTGTAATCTTGAATTTGGGTAATCATTCAACACAAGATATCCTTGTGAGTGTTCTTGTGGTAAGAACACACTTGGGTGATCTAGGTGTTAGGTGTAAGAAGATTGTGGTAATCTTCTTGTTGAGGTGTTGAAGAATTTGGTATTCTTCAAGGTTGAAGATTGTGGTAATCTTCACAAGGTGCCGTTGGAGATTGTGGTAATCTTCAAGAAGAGATTGTGGTAATCGCAAAGGTGTTGTTGAAGAAGGGTGTGGTGCTCTTCAAGGTGTTGTTGTAAGTTGATGTTGTATTAATTTGTGGTAAATTAATAAAATCTTTTTCTTTTTGAAATCCATCCCGGATATCTTTGGGGTGGTAGAGGATTAGGCCCTAGGTGGGTTGAACCTCTTTCAATCGACGTGTGTTGTTTACATTCCGCACCTTTATTATTGTGTTTGAGCATTTGGTTCGAAAAAGAGGGCGAAATCGAAAAGATGGAGATAATCTATTCACCCCCCCCCTCTAGATTATCGTAGCCACTTGGACTTACACTCAGCTGTTCCTTGAACCTGCAAATAAGGAAGTTAAGTTTTAGGTACCCATATTTGTCTGGGTCCTGAGGGGTTAGTATTGTAAGATGATCCAACCAACCTATAGCCAAATGGTTTGACTCTAAGGGGTTGCCATCTATCAGTGCTATAATCATAATTAATTTTAGCAAATTGCTTGGGGATTCTAGGTTCATACATTTGTCTATTTTGTCGTATACTGTGTATGTGTTTTAGCAATTGCCTTCTTTGGGTAGTTGTGATATCTCCGAGTGTAGTGCCTAGGTGCATATGTGTCTTTGATGAAAGCTCTTATACCTTTGGAATGGCCTTTGCTGAGTTCTTGGCCTTTGCCATTTGGGCTTATATTCCATAGGTCTTTGCTGATAGTTCACATTATTCCAATTAGCTTGGTTTGGGTATTTTCTACCATTCCCATCATATGTGTTTCTTTCATAGAACTTCCACGGGGTTTTTGGTAGCTCTGTTTCTTCTTTACTGAGTATTTCTGTTAGGAGTTTCTTTGAGGAACTCGGTGGATTTCTTCTCTGTTGTCCTCTCAAAGACACTCAATCATTTTTTTCCTTTTCCTTTATAATCAAGGCAGTTTGCTTGTAATTGTGCTTTGGAATAAATATGTGTGCACCATTTGGAGTTTTGGATTTTTGAGATACTTCATTGCTTGAAGATCCTTTTTCCAAAATTACTTTTGGAGCTGACACACACACGAGAGGAATTAAATCCTAAGCCTGTCTTATCTCCACATTCTCTTTGACTCATAATAAGATCATCCAATGATTTAGATGCCTAAGTGAATGAGGCAATCACATTTTTGAGGTCATTTTCCTCTTTTTTATAGCGGCTATTTCTGCTTTATTAGCTTAGCATTTTCGGTCTTTAAACTTTCATTCTCATCGGCTATTTGACTTAGAGTACTCGACCTCCTTAGTCACCATTTGTGAGTTTTCGCTCTTGAGTAGGTTGTTTTCCTCATTTAGTAGTGTGTGTGAGGATTTAATGTGTTCAAAATCTTTCATCATTTTGCCTAATGAATCATAAAGATCAGTGGGTGATGAAGTGTGTGTGTCACGATCACTATCACTAGAACCGAGTGTGATGAGTCGAGTGTACCTCATCCTCTTGGTCGGTTGGTCTTGCTCCTTGGCCATCAAACAGATCAAGGCTTCTTCTTGAGTCACTTGAGTAGTCCGCCTTCACTACTCTCTCAATCGATTGTGTCTCTTGACTTGGGTGTCTCGCCAGATCTCTGCAGCCCAACATTGCCTTTTTCTTTTCTTGTCTTCTTTCTCTCAAGACCTTTCTTTCTTCTTCATTCTGTATTTGTTGACTACAGGATATGGGCAATCAATGGCATAGTGACTGTTGCCTACGGTTCAAAGATAGATTTTCAACCTTTTGATCACTCTTTCCATTCTTGAATTGTCACCACTTTAATATTCACCTTTTGATGCTTTGTTCTCTTGGTTGGCCTATCTTCCCTTGACTTTGAGCCGAGTGTCTTCTGGAGGATTCGCCCTTGCCTCTCTTGTAGTTCTTATTGAAGAACTTGTTAAACCTTTTAACCATCAGGGCTATTTCCTCTGGGTCAATGACTTCTTTGACCTCAGCTCTCTTGCCATCATTGACAATTAGAGTAGTTATTTTGGGCACAGTTGCCTCCTCTTGGTCTTTTCTTCTCAGCTCAAATTCGTAGGCTTTGAGATCTGAGAATAGCTCATGGTTGGATGTCTTTGATAGGTCCATGGAGTGTCTCATGGCCATGACTTTTATATCCCACTCAGTTGGGAGACTTCTTAGAATCTTCATACACATTTCCTTCTGTGTATATTCTTTTCCAAGTGCAGATAGCTCATTGGTAATTTCTATGAACCGAGCATCCAGTTGATCCAAGGTCTCTCATGCGATCATTTTGAAATTCTCAAATTTCTCAGATGACCACCGATAATTTATTTTCCTTGATTTGCTCGAGCCTTCACAAATCAATGTTAGCTTGTCCTGCATTTCTTTAGCCGTTTTGCATGGTTTGACTTTATTGAACATGGTTTTGTCCAAGGTTTTGTAAAGAATGTCCTTGGCCACATTGTCGATTATATCTTTTCTGTCATCATTTGTCCATTCGACTCTTGGTTTTTTAACCATAGTGGTCTAGAGCAACATCCTCTTCACCTTCACCGCAGCTCTCCTTTTGATTGTGTTCACTTTTAAAATTTGCGGTGGCCCATCCTCTATCACAATCCACATATCATCATGTAATCTTTGATAGATGAGCCTGCATGCGAATTTTCCAATCATCAAATTCTTCAATTGTGAACATAGGGATGCGTGTCAAATTTGCTTCCATGATAATAACTTTTAATGATAAAAAGAGTTTTGAAAAACTTAAGTACTAAAACAGACTTTGAAAAATTTGGAGATCTAGTTCAGTAACCAGTGCGGAAGGCTCAATGAACCAACCGCTCTGATACCACTTGTAGGTCCCAAGGGGTGTGAGTGTAAGGTTTAGAAGGGGGGTTGAATAAACCTTACCAACTTTTCGATTTAGTCCTTTTAAATGTTCAGAGTTGATACTACACAGTTGTATCCTTGATGGGACATGACTAATTTGGTTAATCAAGAGAGTTAGTCACTCAACAAACTCGACTGAGCTGTTGATAGAATAACTCAGTTGTTAAGATTAAAGACTTAGTTCAACTGTAGTTTGTTTTCAGCGGAAGACTTAACACCCTTAAACTTGGTTTAGTACTTAGAGATTATCAAGTGGATAGCAAATTTATCAACAGAGTTAAATAAATAAGATGCAGGAATTAAAGTGCTGAAATGTAAATGACACGATAAGTTTTTATAGAGGTTCGAAGATGGGGTAATTCTTCTACTCCTCTCTTCTCCAACTCCGGAGGAATCCACTAGGTATTGATCGATATACGAGTGGTAGCAGTCCAGGATACAAGTCTTGATCACACGGTGACTTGATCCTTTGGGACTCGGGCCCGGAGATGCCTTGGTCACGCAGCTGGCTTCTCGTACGACTCAGCTTCTTCACAGGGAAGTTGCCTTGCTACTACAACCCACTTGCTCAAGCTCTTTGGATTTGATCACGAAGCCCTCCAAAAACTTGAGACTGGTTCGACCTTGAACCTTCCTACAATCCTCTCGTGGAATGTAGACCCCTTGATTCTTCAATAATTTCCTCTTCAACTGATTGAAGCTATCTTTCCTTCACAGGTGAGTGTTGGATTGATTTTCTTCGTAATGTAGGCTTGAGAATTAATCTTGAATGATTTGAGAATATCTTAGGTTCTGATTCAAATGTTTTCTTGAATGTTCGTGGTTCGGTAACCTTCTCTCGAGTTATTCCTCACCTTTTATAGTGATCTTTCAAAAATCGCCCGTTGAAGAGATATGCTTATTTTTGAAAGTCACTTGTGGTCGTTGGCTTGTCTTGTTGCATCCTTGGAATTGCCACTTCCTCGTATGAATTGTTCTTGACTTTTCGAGTTCGACATGGTGCAAAGTGCTTCCCATTGGTTTATTCCTTTTGCACGCTTCCGGATCGAGCACTTCAAGAAAGGTAGCATGGAGGTATTACTTGTTTAAGTAATTCTCTTGATTTCTCGCGGCAAAGATCTCTTTCGATTATCTCGACTGACCGCATTTCCTTGCTTTCCCAGGTGACTTAGAGTCACTTCCAATCATTGGATGACTCTTGATCACTTCAATTTGAGACTTGGCTATCTTTAGTTGACTTGACCGATACTTTACTCATTTGCATCTCGGTTGTACCTTGATCGAGTTCGTCTTCTCTTATTTGCCATACTCATTTGTCTTGCAAGTGAGTCTTCCTTCTAGTCTCCGGTTGTCTTCTTGCATGTTTAGGCATAGCCGACTTAACTCGCAAATTTTTGACTTGACCACCCCTATTTATTACAATGCGATTCACAACAAAAAATGGGGTGCCAACTTCCTATTCTAAGTTTTACATGGCATTCATCAAAATCTAAACAATAAATTTCCCAACAGAGGGAGTCGTGAGAATGCTCTCTCAAACTCCGACCGGTGGAGATTAATATGATGGAACGAGGAGAAACCAGTGGGACCACGCAAGGCGATCCCCAGCCAAAAGAGGAGCCCGAGCGGGAAGTGGTGATTGTTCGGGAGGATAATCCAGGTCGTCGACACGGGAAGGAACCGATGATGGAAGAACAAGGAAGGATGATAGGGTGAGAGATGTACCAAAGAATGGAAGGCGAGCGCAGCCAAGAACGAGTCGACCATCAAGATGAATTGCCCCCTGAGAAAAAAGAAGCGGCGAGCAAGAAAAGAAAACGGCGGAACGGTAGAGAATAAAGTTGATACAATCAATGTCGGAAGTCCAGCGAGGGGCGCCAATTACGATTGGCCATGACCTCGAGAACCATATCGAACCGAGCCGATTGAGTTTTGGGAAATAATCTCGACGTCTTCGCATGGACTCATGCAGACATGCCTGGAATTGACCCTACACATGCATGTCACTGCCTTAATATTGATCTAACGTTCGCCGATTATCCGAAAAGGCGCAAACTCGGCCCCGACAGACAAAGCCGCGCTCGAGGCCGAGGTTAACAAGTTGCTAGATAATCAATTTATCCGGGAAGCCCTCTATCCCCGATGGGTTGCCAATCCTGTTTTGGTAAAGAAAAGCAATGGCCAGTGGCGCCTGTGCATGGATTTCACCGACCGAATAAGGCATGCCCTAAGGACGCTTATCCATTACCAAACATTGACTATATGGTAGATGCCACGGCGGGACAAGAGTTAATGAGCTTCATGGATGCTTACTTGGGTTACAACCAAATACGAATGCACCCAGATGATGAAGAAAATACATCATTTTTTTATGCTCGTGGAATTTACTGTTATAAGATGATGCCGCCCGGGTTGAAGAATCTTTGGCGCGACCTACCAAAGGTTAGTAAATAAGATGTTTGAGAAAATGATAGGTCGTATTTATGGAAGTCTATGTAGATGACATCTTTGGTGAAATCATCTTTGTATATATCGATCATCTCAATGATCTTAATAAAATGTTTGCTGTGTTGAGAGAGTATAAGATGATGTTAAACCCAAGAAAATGTACGTTTGGGGTCGGCTCGGGTAAATTCTTGGGATACATGGTTAGTCAGAGAGGGATCAAAGCTAACCCCGACAAAATAAAGGCCATCATCGATCTTGAACCCCCAAACTCAATAAAAAGGGTACAAAGTCTGACGGGCCGATTGGCCGCCCTTAATCGATTTGTTTCATGGTCCACAGACAAATGTAAACCTTTCTTTGAAATCATAAAAAAGAATAGGAACTTTGAGTGGACCGAGCAAGCACAAGCTGCCTTTGAATCCCTCAAACAACACCTCTCTTCAATTCCTATATTGCAAAAACCTACCCAAGGGGAGAACTTGTATTTATACCTAGCGGTATCCGAACACGCCATCGCCTCGGTCTTAATCGGCAGATGGTTCTATTCAACATCCAGTCTATTACACCAGTCAAGCGCTACATAACGCCAAACTCCTCTATCCGCCAATGGAAAAATTGGCTTATTCATTAATCATTGTGGCACGAAAGCTTCGTCCATATTTTCTAGAGCACAAGATTATAGTCTTGACGAACTACCCACTGAAGCAGGTATTACACCGACCCGACACTTCTGGTCGGATGATCAAATGGGCCGTTGAGCTCAGTCAATTTGATATTCTATATGAACTGTGCATAGCTATAAAAGGACAGGCTTTAGCCGACTTTGTGGCCGAATTCACACCTTCCATACAATTAGAAGTAATGGAAGACCAGGAATGGAAGTTGTTCGTTGATGGCTCATCCACCGTAGGCCGAGCAGGGGGCGGAATCATGATAATAGATCCAAATCAAAAATGCTACTGTTCGTCCATGCGATTTCAGTTCCCCGCAATGAACAACGAAGCTGAATACGAAGCACTCCTGGCGGGTTTGGATATGGCATCTTCTATGGGCCTAAAACGACTGTTGGGGCACAGTGATTCTCAGCTGGTCGTTCATCAAATCAACGGTGAGTACGAAGCAAAAGAGCAAAAAATCGCACAATATTTGGACTTAGTTAGGAAGAGATTGTTGCACTTTAAGGTAAAAGTCCTACATGTACCCCGAGCCGAGAACATGCAAGCAGATGACTTAGCTCGGCTCGGTTCTAGCCCAGGGACAGATGCCATTGCGGATGTCACTGTCACACAATTGTTCGCCCCGTCACTTGGCGCAAAGAAGATACATGCCACCGAAGCCACCGAGCAGACCTGGATGACTCCGATCATTCAGTATTTAGAAGGAGAAGTTCAACCTGAAAACAAAGCCAAGGCCAGGACACTACGAACCCGAGCGGCTCGGTTCACAATAGTAGACGGCGTCCTATATAAACGAGGATACTCCGTCCCACTCCTTCGGTGCCTGTCTGAGACGGATGCAAATTACGCACTTCGAGAGGTTCACGAGGGAATATGCGGAAACCACGTCAGGGGCCAGACATTAGCTTGTAAATTAATACGGCAAGGATACTACTGGCCGTCCCTAAAAAATGATGCAACCGACCTCGTCAAAAGATGCGAGAGGTGCCAAAGATTCGTACCACAGGTCAAGTATCATCCTAAGCAACTTATCTCCGTATTTAGCCCTTAGCCGTTTGCCAAATGGGGAATGGACCTCATCGGACCACTCCCCACTGGCAAAGGGGGCGTCAAGTATGCCATTGTGGCAGTGGATTATTTCACAAAATGGGCCGAGGCGGAGCCCTTGGCGAAAATAGATGAGGAAAAGATTGTTGGTTTTGTATGGAAGTCCATTATCTGCAGAATTGGGATACCGCATTCGATTGTTACGGACAATGGGAAACAATTCGATAACCGTAGGTTTCAAAATTTTTGTGAAGGTTTCCACATCAAAAACCATTTCTCGAATCCATATCATCCCCAGTCAAATGGACAGGTTGAGGCCGTTAATAAAATACTCAAGTATACCTTGAAGGCGAGATTGGAGGAGTCTAAAGGTAATTGGCCTGAAGAACTCCCCGGGGCACTGTGGTCATACAAAACGACGCATCGAGCGGCCACGGGAGAAACACCTTTTTCTTTGACTTATGGAACTGAGGCGGTCATTCCTGTGGATATTGGAGCCCCTACCTTCAGGATTGCAAACTTTTCTGAGGATAGCAATGAGGCTGCGCTCCGAGCCGAGCTGGATCTGCTCGAAGAAAAAAGAGGTAGCGCTGAGGTGAAAAACATTGTGTATAAGCAAAGGAGTGAGAGATACTATAATTCAAAAGTAAAGGAAAGGAGATTCAGGTCGGCGATCTTATGTTGAAAAAGATAACGGGTGTTGAGCCCAGCCCATTGAAGCCAACCTGGGAGGGCCCATTTCGGGTCAGCAACGTCTTATCTGGTGGGGCGTACGAGCTAGAATATTTGAGTGGAGAAAAATTTATACATCCATGGAATGTAGCATACCGAAAGGTACTATCAATAAAGACCTCGGTTTACGATCCAAGATAAGATTCCAGGGAATTACCCTTTCATCTGATATTCTGTGAGCTCTCCAAATGGGGAGGAAATTTTTACTCACCTCGGCTATGTGCTGAGCACAGCAGAAATCGCCTCAGCTAAAAGAGTTGAATGTCGGCAAGTCATCTCGAGTACGTCCCAAGCACGAAACAAAGACTTGGTCATGCACCAAGCACAAAACAAAGACTTGGTCATGCACCGAGCACAAAACAAAGACTTGGTCATGCACCGAGCACAAAACAAAGACTTGGTTACGCATCGAGCACAAAACAAAGACTTGGTCATGCACCGAGCACAAAACAAAGACTTGGTTACGCACCGAGCACAAAACAAAGACTTGGTTACGCACCAAGCACAAAACAAAAACTTGGTCATGCACCAAGTACAGAACAAAGACTTGGTTTATACACCAAGCACAAAATGAAGACCAGGTTCATATACTGAGCATGAGAGCCAATTAAAGCAGATAAAGTCCCTTATTCAGGACAGGCAACAATCTTACAAAAAGGAGAAGAGCCAAGCATCTACAAAAAGCTTAAAACACATACACAGGTGATAGAAAGAAAAGTTCATTTCTACTTCAAAAGTATTTACAGAGGGGGGGGCCGAGCCCATTACATCCCAAGGCACGAAGCCAAGTAATCTACCTACGAATACATATAAAAGCTTGTAAAGGGGCAAACAACACCAAAACTAAGACGGGGGTAGGAATTTCAACAAAGACCACCGAGGCAACTTTTTCGCGTCCGGGAGGAGGTGAGCCCTGAACATTGGGGGCCTCAAAGCAAAGTTGAGGCGAAGAGCATCGAGATCGGCCTCCGGGAGGGCGGATCTTCCTCAAGCCGAGCAATGATCCACCCGGCCTTAACCGAATCAAGGATTTCTTTGAGGCTGATTGCGTGGCCGCAGGTTAACATAAATGCATACTCCTCAGAGTCCTTATAAGCTTCGAGGCCTTGTACACGAGCTTCCCCAACCTGTCTACGGGTAGCCTCTTCAGCCTCTTTACGCACATCGGCTAGACGCATTTCCATCTCTCCACTGGCAACGGCCGACGCTCCACTCGGCAACTTTAGCCCGGAATTCCTCTTTGGCCTTGCGGGCCTGATCCTGCTCTACCTCGACCCTCGCAGCGACTTCCTTCTCAAAATTGGCACGAGCCATGGCTTCATCCATGCGGGTCTTCGTGAGACTCTTGTACCCCTTGGAGAGTAGCGTAAGCCTCTTGCAGGTCGCCATGCCGCCTTTCCAGATCAGCATATTTCTTCTCCAGCTCGTGGGTTCCCCCAATCGCGTGCCACAAGAGCCCAATAATCCGCTCAGACATTCCATGGCGGCGCATCAATCGCTCCTCAAAGCCGGTCTCCGAGCAAAATTGCTCAATGCCTTTTGTCCAGGCACGAGCTGGGACATTCATTGCAGCCCGACCCGCCTCCAGCAAAACTCTCGATTGCTCCTCCATCGGTGTGGCGCACCGGACAAACTCCACGAACCACTGAGGGCGTATCCCACTCATTCCCTCGTAGTACTCGTCCCTCACTTGGCTCGGAGGGATAAAGTGACCCTCGCGGCCGAGGTCATCCGAGAAGGTCCATGGGACAGCCCCTTCAAGAGTCTGTCCAGGATACACCGGTGTTGTCTGACCGACCCTTTCGGTCTGCCCGGGCTCTTCGATCACAATCCCTTCTCTTCTCCTTTGGAGGGAGGGTTCCACTGCCTCAAGCACCCCATCATCGGGACGTTTGTCGGCCTGGATATCTACTCTCCGAGCCGCCTCCGCATCTGCGGGCTGGTCTGCAGTCGCACGAGTCCGACGCGCGGCCGTGTTCCTCACGCTACGAAGATGTGCACACAAGTCCAAACCACGCCCTACAAAAAGTGACCACCGTTAAAAGATCAAAAGAACACGAAGAACATTTCAAAAGAAAGAGAGTGTAAAATACTAAGTACATTTACCTCGGACGGCAGCGCGGCCCGGTTCAAGTCCGCGTTGCCAGCAGTATGAGACGATCCGCCCACGGATCGGCCGCTACGGGAGATGGCCCAGCTCGCTCCGTTCACGCCGGTTGCTCCCCTGGAAGGTGGGGTTGTACTTCTTCAGTCCCCGGAGGACTCTGTTGAGGCTCTCTTCTAGCCTCATCCTCCTGCTCGGCCGCCTCGTCCCAAGTCGGCCCCTCGGCCTCGAGCCGGCGGGCAGAGCAGACCTCGAGCCGGCTGCAGCTAAGTTGGCCTCAGTGGCTAACCTATCAATCCGCCTATCCCTGATGCCCTGGCCTGGATGTGAACTCCAGCCTTCGGATAAAGGTGGCGATAGAGGCCCTTTGATGCTCGGTTCTCTATAAAGGTAAAAAGATGAAAAAAAAAAAGAAGCAAGGTCAATCACATAAAAGGAAACAATAACAACAAAAGCAGAGAAAGGAAAAAATAGACTTATCAGAACCAAAAACGAAATTTGAAGGGGGATGAAGGACATTTTCCCTTGCTCCATCCTCCACGCGAGCTTGCCACTCGCCGCTCACCCAGAGCCACTTGTCTTTCCACTCCTTCAAGGATGAAGGGAGACCTTCCACTAGGCCGTCCGGATACGGTCGGTCATGACGTAATACCACCGGACGGGGTGACCACGGGATGAAGGAGTCGCCGCCCGGATAAAGAGTTCGTTCATCTCTTTGAACTTGGGGCGAGGGTATTTCTCTAAGTGGAACATCACCAAGAGACCGATGATCCTACCCCAAGAAATAGGGTGCACTTGGGTCAGATGCATACCCCACTTGCAAAACCACCGCGTGAGGAAAACCGGCAGTGGAAATCGCAGCCCATATAGGATGATGGCGACATGTATGGCCACGCAACCCACTGGTGGGTACTGAGGAACCTCTGTGCCATCCGGTACCCAAAAATTGATGCCACTCGGAATACAGTACCTCCGCTGGAGCTCTCCCATTTCCCGGATCATCAGCATGCTAGGGATGTCGTTTATATCACACGCCGTCCACCGAGGATCTACACGAAAGCGAGGGCCTCCTCCTCGCTGGCCATCGCCATTACGATGGACCATGGGCACTTGAGGCCTCTCCGGCCTCGAATCTCCGGAGGGTTCGTCTACCTGCTCCACGTTATCACGTTCTGGCTCCGATGGATTCATATCTTCTTCTTCCTGCTGATACTGCCGAAGATCAGCACTCGGGGATCTTTTGTTAGAATTCTCTCGTGCCAGTCCGGGCTGATACACCATGCCTTCTCGAAAAACAGTCACTGGCGCCGGATTAAAAATAGTGTGCGTCCGCTCTAAAGATGTTCCGCCTCGAGGAGAAGAATCCGGAGAAGAAATCTGAATGATCCTCGGACTGTAAGGCGAAGATGGTCGTGCTGGGGAGAAATAAACAGAAGGTTCAGAGGGGGGATCCTCGATTTCAACCTCTACGCTATAGCTATGGCTTCTGCTATCCTCGAAAGAAGACATTTTATAGGTAAAAGGAGAGTATTTCGAAAAAATACCTAAGTTTGGAGTCTCTGAACTTTGAAAGTCGACCCAAAATTTCAGCTCAGTCTTAGTCAGTCTAGCTCAGAGGTTAATGGATGCGAAAGTGAATAATGGAGGGAAAAAGAGGTATTTATAGATGGAGTTCCGTCGATAAACGAAGCGTTTATCCGAAAAGACGCGCCTTTTCAGCCTCAAAAGTCGTCGAAAATGTCAGAAAACGTCACGTCCCACGCCCGCTGACAGAACTGATGCGCCTTTTCAAATTCCTGTGCAAGATTGGTCCAACCACAAGAGGCCACGTGTTCTGCTCATTATGGCACCACAATTAATGCGCCGCTGGACATTAACCACTACGCGACGGATGTCAGGAATGAACAAACCTTTGAAGATTCCGTTTCCTCATTAAATGTTTATCATTAGCATTGAAGTTTAACTCCGACTTCAGAAATTCTTCTCTCGGAATTAAACTTGGGGGCCTTTGATGACGCCCGAGCCGAGCTGGAAGAAATTAATCCACGCAATTAGTCCAGCACACATCCGAGTAGGGGGGCCCTACAGGTGACATCAGTAACGGTATCCGGTGACACGTCATGGATTAGGCTCGCCCGCTACCGAGCCCAACCACAGCATGGCTGCCGATCCCTGAGCCCAAATTTCGTCGGGAAACGCATGCGCGACAGATTCATAAAAATAACCATTTGCCCATGCTTGCCCATGCTTAGTGCTTTATTGGTATCAGAAACCGCCACGTGTCAGGAAGTTATTAGGAGGAGTCACCAAGTGGCAAAACTTGGCTGACATGCACGATTAGAAGGGGACATGTGTCATTTTCAAATTATTTTATTGATTAGTGATTGATTAGTGCAAAGATGACTGTTGAAAAATCACTTACGAAAGGGGTATAAAAGGCCTCAATTAAGGAAAAAGAAAGGAAGGAAAAAAATAGAAAAAGCACCAGAAAACGTGTTATTATAAACAAGACCGACCCCGATAGTCCGGCTCGGCATTGTATCATAAAAGGCAAGATTAGCCATAAATAAACACACGTTACGCACGCTTGTATTTCCACGTGTTAAATTTATTACATATTTTGCTTGTTGACCAAAACGCACGTCAACAACACTGTCTCACTCTAATTATGTAGTCTCATTTAATCCTAATCCTATATATATATATATATATATATATGAGAATAATGGAGGAATTCATTTCAACGAATATAACATCATAACCTTCATTTTGAAAATAATAGTATCTTTTATCATAATGTAAAGAAAATGCATCACTTTCCGCCTAAAATCCACTGAAAGCAAAGATAAGAAGTAAAATTGTTACGCTCCAAAACGGAAGCCGTGACACAGACAATCAAGCTTATGCCAATTTACAAGCCGGCTCATTATTATGATCCAAACATAATTAGCAATTCCCAAAATATGCATAAATATCAAAATGGACTAAGTCTGGTACACTCGCAGCAGAATCAGAAAAATAACAATACAATCCACGTCATTACCATTCTTAAGGGTCTTACGCCCGACTATTATATAAGGAATTACTAGGGAATTTGTCCATTACAAAACGAGATTCAAACCGTCTTAAACAATTGCCAAATACATCAGAAAGCTAATCCATAGCTTCAAAATTGTCATTGTTGTCCTCCTGGTGTGGGTCCTCGCCTTCTGGTTGGGAAAACATGTGGGAGTGAGACGAAAATTCTCAGTGGGTGTGGTGCGTGTGTGCAAATGTGGCGTACACTTATGCATGAAAATTATTTCATGGAGTTTTATGCATGAAACGTGCATATATTTTTATCATATTCCTAATAATTAATATTATCAATTTACAAGTCAAATCGGTCAGATATCAGTTAACAGAAGTGGTTGTACATGGAAGTGTGACGCCAACCCATAAATCAATCAGTAATGTTGCGCACAAATGTGACACAACTAGACCGTTCTTATTTGATAGAGAAGTGTTGATCAAACATCGACTCCCCAACAGATTCACCTTATCCCTCCGATGGATAAGTGGTCGTGAATCGCTATCCCAAAAGAGCACGACTAGGGGTGGTCACGGTTCGGATCGCCCGATTTCGGTTCTCATTTGGAAGAACCGTGTCGGACCCCGAACGATTGCATCACAATTACGGTTTCAAATCGGAACCGAAGCGGTTTCGGTCGGTTTTGAACCAGGATTCTTCATGATTAGGTTCTTGTTTTAATCGGAACCGTTTGTTTATCTTTTAATATTTTTTTTATTTTTTAAATGGTTTATCAATTTCAGTTATAAAAAAGGGAAAAGAAAGAAAAAGACTTTGATTTAATATTTAATTAAGTTTTGTACTTAATATTTAATAATAATATTAAACTGTATGTATATATATATATATATTGGAGTATAAAGGGATCAAAGTTCATGCAATTCACTTACAATATATGGTTTAAAATGTGTATCATTTAGTTACGAATATAAAACATCATAATAAATATTTAACATATCTTCTAGCATATTTTTATCCAAAAAAATAAATATTGTCGGTTTTAACCGCCGGTTCCATCGACGGTTCTAACGACAGCGACGGTTAAAGCCACTGGTTCCACGGTTTTTGAGACCAAGAAACCAGAACCGAAATCAGATTACACGATTCCAGTATTATTAAAATTTTGAGGTAAAAATAGTTTAAAATTTTCGCAGGTTAAGTACCTTATTTTTCGAAAGTTACATTTTTATCCCAAAAGTGATTTTGATGTTATCCGATTTTTTGTGAAATTTGGACTAGGGGTCCAGAATATTATTAAAAATAAGTTTGTATTATTTTTGGGGGCAGTGACTGTCCGAAATTTCAAAAATTTCAGTTAGGTCCCTTAAGAGTTTAAAAATTACCATTTTAGTGTCTAACTAGTCCTTTATTGCATTTGCTTGACCCGGAGGGTCCCCATTATTTTTCATAACTTATTATACAATATTTACAGTGTTTAGGGTCCAAAATTTGGATTTTCCAGAGTGGTCCTTCATAGTTTCGAAATTTACGCGTTTGGCCCTATATTTTATAATAATTGCAAAATGGCCCAAACTCAATTTTTCTTCTTCTAAATCATAATTCCAGAATATATAAGCATGTACAAATATATATCTATACATTTCTAAGCTATTTTAGGTCATGCATAGTAATAAGCACATAAAAGCATAATAAAGAGCAATTTTGACTATTTATTATTATTGCAAGAAAACTCATAATAAGTATTATTTTTTTTGAAAATTCCAGAATATATAATACTGAAAATTTTATAATAAAAAAATTATGCATAATATAACACACACATAATCATGCTTTTTATGCATAAAAATGATGAGGAATTTGTGTAAAGTTTTCACCCACCTCTTGATTTTTGGTAGTAGGATGTCTAGGTGATTTCTCCCTCAGTATACTTCCTCAAACGTTCCAAGCTTCTTAGGGCAGCCTCTAGGTTGGAAGTTTGGTGTCAAAAAAATGGAAAAGGAGAAAGGAATAAGGAAGAGTATAGTTAAAGATCTTTACCTTATGTCTTGCTTCTTGAAAGCCTTCTAAAGTCACAATCTTCAAGCCTAGTGCCCTTAAATTTACGGCCCTTCTCTTTCAAGCTACATGGTATGAGTCTTCAAGTTAAGGGCGAAGAGGATAAGACTTGAGTTTTAGAAAGAAAATGTTGAAGAAAGAAATGAAGAATTCTTACCTTATTACCTTCAAATTTTCGGCCCTTATGGAGTAGGAAGAAGATGTTTGTTTTTTTGGTGAAATGACTAAGTGTGGGATGAAAGTGGTGTAAAAACAGGAGTCCTCCTCCTCTAACCTTCAAGTCCCCCCCAAGACTTAGCTTTCATTGTTTTTTTTTTTTTTAAATTGGCATTTTGGTGGCTCATGCTTGGAAGTGTAAGAGTTGTGTCTTGGTTTGTGGAAAGGCTTGCATGCTAGAACAAGACAAAAGGAAAATGACAAAAGCTTGCTTCTCCTCCCTATCCACTTGGCCACCCCTCATCATCCATCCTTCCAATTTTCTTATTTTTTTTTTTTGTATTTTGTGATAATTAAACCCCAATATCACATCTCCAATTCCCCTTATCACTTCTCTTATAGTTTAATCTTCTTATATTAGTCAAGAATCCTATCTCTACTCTTATGATAAGTCATTTTAAGTCTCTGTAGTTGCGTTTAATAAAATGCTAGTGTATGAGTTAATGAAATTATAAACTTAGGGATAATTAGCAATTATCAATTAGCAAGTTAAAGAAGATAAAATAAAATAAAATTAGTAGTTAAATAATAAGAATTCGAAATTAAGATCACATTTTATTAATAACAATATTGTGGCATTAGTCACGTAGTACATTATTAGGAATATTACAAATTCGAGCTAAATAAAAATCGAGGCCACACAAAAATAAGAAATGAAAAATCGTTAGTTATGACAAAATGTAGTGACATAAAATAATACAAATTTGCCTACTTCAAAAGAGGCATATCAGTCGAATGAATAATCTTTCAACGGCTGCTATCAAGTTTGAAAGGCTCAAAAGTACTAAGCAAGAACAATTATGTCTGGTTAAGGCAAAGCAGTCATGTGAAGTCTTACTAGAGAGGAGTATAAACCATCTTTAATATTGATCAGAGTATTATGGTTCCCTTTCTCCACAATGCTTCCATTTTTAAACACAGCAATCACGTCTGCTCCCCTGATTGTCGATAACCTATGTGCAACTACAACTGTTGTTCTACTCAGCATTACTTTGTCGAGCGCCTCTTGAACTATTTTCTCAGACTCACCATCTAACGCACTTGTAGCCTCGTCTAATAGTAGTATTTGTGGGCTCTTGACAATGGCTCGTGCAATGGCCACTCGTTGCTTTTGACCGCCTGATAGCTGAACTCCTCGCTCCCCAACTATCGCATCATATCCCTGCCATGGTCGACACAAGTTTTGAACATTATGAATCAAGACATATGGAGTGTTTGCAAAAACTTCTGTTTTTAAAAAAACAAAGTGATTTATTGTAGTAGAAGTGAAAAATAGTTGAAAATCAGAAGTTGAAAATTGTTTAAGTTAGAGAGTATTTGGTGAGTAAGTTGTAAAAGACCTTTTACATATTTCAATATGAAACCAGAAGCCGCCACTTTTTAGATTCTGCTTTAAATTATACAGAATTATAAACAGAAGTTTAACATTTGAAAGCACTAAAAACTGCTTATTTTCAGCCAAAAATTGACAATGTGTTTGCAAACACTTCCATAATATATGTTGGTTGAAGTAACTGCTGGATTCCAAAAATATCGACCTGTTGCAATCCACTAATGAATTCATGTGCATTTGCAGACTTTGCTGCAGCTATAATTTCTGCCTCGGTTGCACTTCCTTCCTTTCCACAGGCAATGTTGGCTCGGATTGTATCGTTAAACAAGACTGGCTCTTGGCTGACAAGCCCCATCTGCTGCCTTAGCCATTTCACCTGGAACTTGTGTATCTCAATTCCATCAAGAGTGATATGACCAGAATCAGGGTCATAAAATCTTTGAAGTAATGAGATCACTGTTGATTTCCCACTACCACTTTCCCCAACAAGAGCAACTATCTGAAATCATTAGGTCAACATTGATGAATTTACAAGGAAGTGTTTTTTTTTTTTGGACAAGTAATACGTAGGACATAATATTGTCACCTTGCCACTATTAATTGTCAAGGAAAGATCCCTCAAAATCTGAATGCCTGGCCTAGTCGGATAGCTGAAGTTGACATGCCTGAGTTCAATTTCTCCGTTGACATTTTCTAGAGTCAGGCCTGACTCGTCACCAGGATCAATCTCCGATTTCCTTTCAAGAATGGCAAATACTGAGGCAGCTGCACTTTTTGCTTTGCTTGAATCTGGAGCTAACGAGCTTGATGCTGATATTGCGATTGCCACCATGGTAAGAGCATAAAAAACCTGCATTTTATTTGTATAGTTTTATATATCCTCTACACCACAAGAAAATGAAAGCATGCAAGATGGAGCATATATATATATATATATATATATACACACACACTTACACGAAAGACATCTGAGATGGTGATTTTTCCATCCTGAACAAGTCGGGCTCCTGCGTAAAAGCTGGTAGCGTAGACCGAATACAAAAAGCAAATAGACAAACCAAATCCTATTCCACTAATCAATCCTTGTTTAGTACCATTTGTGGCCGGTCCTTCACATTTATTCTTGTACGTCTCTACAATCCTCTCTTGGGCACAAAATGAAGCAACCGTTCTGATATTACCAACAGCGTCATTAGCAACTTGACTTGCTTCCTCAAACATCAACTGCAGCCATTAGATGAAATAAAATGGACGTACCAAAAGGTCCAAGAAACCAAGATACCAAATCGAACTTCTGTTGCCATTTAGATATTTTCGTTATGGATCATTTTAGGGCCGATTAAAAAAACTTCATCCGATTAAAGCTAAAAAATTTCGAATCCAGGGTTTAGAAGATGTACCTTTGTATCTCTGTTGAACCCTTTGATGGACTTCATTTGTACATAATTGTTGAATCCTATCAGAGGTATCATTGCAAGGACAATAAGTGCCAACTGCCAACTTGCTTCAAAAGCTATGACCAACCCAACTACTACTGAAGCTGCTTGTTGAACAGCTGCGCTAGAGCATCCCCAACTAAAGCACGAATAAGAGCTGCATCAGTAGAGAGCCTTGCACCTATAACACCGCTCGAGTTCTCAGGCTTATCAAACCAGCCTATCTCCATGTTAACCACCTTCTCAAAGCACATCAACCTAATTCTTTGTATCAACTTAGTCCCAGCCACACTAAATAGATATGCCCTTGATGGATAACCAATTAATGAGACCACTCCAAGAATGACAAACATCAAAGCCCAAAATTCTGAATCCTTCTTTAATTTATGTGGCAACTCATAGAAAGTTTTAATTACAAGAGAAAATAACAAGCCAAAAATGGGCAGGATTGCCCCAGTGATAATGGCAAATATAGCTCCTGCTACTAACACTGGTGCCTCGGGCTTGTTAAGATGAGCAAGGTGATAGATTGAGACTTCTGGAAGGTCTCTTGATCTTTCAGGAGAAATAGCATTTTCACCTGCAAGTGAGTTTTCCGAAAAACGAAGCATTGTAGGTGTGGCATTCGAGAATGACATTGAGTGACTACTGGTACCTCCTACTCCAGACGATCCTGAACTCAGAGAACGTATAAATGATATTCTTTTGCTAGAATCTGCATCAGATTCTTTTTTAATATCTTTGCCAACACTCTGATCCACGTCTTCATTTACTTCTTGAGAGCGTATGAGTTTAGAATACACCCCTTGAGGATCCTTCAGTAGGTCAAAGTGTGTGCCTGAAAGTTGAAGCACATAGCAAGTAATAAGTTTCCTTCAGGTTTGAAACCCGCCACAAGAAAGTTTTTAATCTTCTTGCTACGGTTAGGATATTCATCTAGATGACGTTAGTGTTATAGTTTCCCAATGTCCTGAAAGCACTTGTGCATGATTTTATTAACTGCATTTCCACAAACGAAGAATCAACAAGCATCAAACACAGGTCGTGTTTTGGAAAAAGCTCAAACATGTTTAATTTTTATAAATTAACAATATACTTGCAATAACTTTCCTACTTAAGCCTTAAAATCGGAATGCGACACTTTTATATATTTTGGTTTTTTATTCCTTTAAAGATAATAAATAATTTTTCTATTTCCCTTTAGCTCATAGAGGAAGTTTTGAGAATTTCGGCCTTGATCAATCCAAGATCTCCGTGGTATGCCTCTAACAAAATCAATTGGATTAAGTTACATATTAATTAAAGTGATTGAGGACTACTGAGATCCTGGATGATGGCAGCATTGATTAAAGATGTAATTCAATCTCTCCATATCTTTTTGGCTTGAAAATGTTGAATGATCCACATGAATGGTGGTGTTCGCTGTAGCTGATCATGTTAAAATTATCTGAGGTGGAATGCAAATAAAAAAACTAGATAAACATATATTTCTGTTTTTTCACTGTTTTGGGCTTTTCTGAATCCACTTGGTACGTACAATAGAAACCCAATTCATTTGCACTCTAACCAATGGCATCAATGAAGCTTAAAGGCAAAAACAAAAAGATAATTAAACATGATTGTACCTTTTTCAATCAGTTTTCCTTGGTGAAGGACTGCAATCATATTAGCATTTATAATGGTGCTCAGCCGATGCGCAACTATGACTGTTGTTCTGCTTATCATTACCTTCTCCAAAGCCCCTTGTACTATTCTTTCAGAGTCTGCATCTAGTGCACTTGTTGCCTCATCTAGAAGTAGAATTCTAGGGTCTTTGAGGATTGCTCTGGCTATTGCAACCCTTTGTTTCTGACCACCTGAAAGTTGAATGCCATGTTCCCGACCGTGGTATCTAGCCCCTGCATAAATAGATAATTTCAATGCAGATAAAACTGGTTCCTTTTATTTTAGGGGGGACCGGTTATTAAAGGTAAAACATGTTAGAAATCAAACCTGGGGGAGTTTATCAATAAAATCAATTGCATTCGCTAACTCTGCCGCTTCTCTGATCTCTTCAAGAGTTGCTCCGTCTTTGCTATATGCAATATTATCCTTGATGCTGCCTGTGAAAAGCACAGGTTCTTGGCTAACTAAACCAATTTTTGATCGAATCCACTTAAGCTGGAATTCTCTGAGATCAATCCCATCAATCAAAACTTCACCAGCCAATGGATCATAAAATCTCTCTATCAAACTAATCACAGTAGACTTCCCACTTCCACTCTGTCCAACCAAAGCTGCAGTCGTGCCACTGGGAATAAATAGAGAAAATCCATTGAAGATTTGCTCCTTCGGTCTTGTTGGATAGCTGAAACAAACATCTCTCAACTCTATGTCTCCACGAATGTCATTTAATATCTTCCCTTTGGTATCATATGCATCTATGGTTGGTTTCCTATTAATTGTCTCAAACATCTTGAATGCTGCTGCTTGGCCAGCGGCAAATGCAACCATGGGAGGAGCTGCTTGGCCCAGAGAACTGTAATTGAAAATTGCAAAATTATCAAGCTCAACAAGTGCAATAAAGTTTTTTTTATAGTGGAATACAAGAAATTTCTTCGCAAAACTTACGTGGAACCTACTATCACTGCAAGGATTACCGTAAACACTTCACCTCCTGTATAACCTTTCTGCAAGATCATTTTTGCACCGAACCAAACCGCCAAACCATAACTGCAGAACATGATGAACATGAGGGATCCAGTACCTAGTCCATTACTCAACCCTACATATACATCGGATTTATAAGAGGTAGCAAGGAACTTCTTGTAGTTAACCACAGCCTGCTTCTCCCCGGTAAATGATGTCACCTGAACATAATCAAGACCATGTTGTGTTAATATTAGGGAGTGTTTGCAAAAACGAAGAAAAAGTGATTATCAGCTTTTGGCTGAAAAAAAATAGTTTTTAGTGTGTTCAAATGCCAACTTCTGCTTCTAATTCTGCATAATCTAATCAGAATCTAAAAGCAAGGGGAGAGGGTGCTTTTGATTTTTGACTTTGCTCCTAGTTTGACTTTTACACACAATTAAAGCACTTATACAATTTGTTCATCAAATACTCTAACTTACTTTTAGCTTCTATTTGCAAACAAAACCAACTTTTGATACAGTTCTGCTATAATAAGCCACTTCTTCTAAAAACAAAAGTTTTTGCTAAATGTGATGAAATCTGGTGTGCAGAACCCGTGGTTAAACATTGGATTAGTGACTCACAGTTCTGATGGAGCCAATTGTTTGTTGGACTACATTGGCAGCATCGGCATATGCTTTTTGTGCTCGGGAAGCTATTTTGGACCTGAGAAAGTGCATGGTACCACCGGATATGACAATCAAAGGAATTGACGACAACATGACTAGCGTAAGAAGCCACCCTTTTACAAAGGCAATCACAAAGCCCCCTAAAAATGACGCAACCACCTGGACAAAGTTTCCCACCTACACATCATACAGACGGTGAGAAAGAAAATGCAATTCGTGCATTTAACGATACACATCAAGATAGAGTCAAAGAGAAGCACCTTCTCCCCAATGGCATCTTGAATGAGAATTGTGTCACTAGACATCCTTCCAATTACTTCTCCAGTACTTACTTCCTGGTCAAAGTAAGCAATCTCTTGTCGCAGTATAGTTGTAAGATAAAGATTTCTCACTCTTGCAGACTGCCTCTCACCAGTAATCGTCCAACAAGCCACCTCTACAATCAAAAGAAAAAAATCTTTAATTTTTTATATTTTAGGGACAGGGCATAAAACTTTTGACAAAAATGATCATTACTCAAAACAAAAACTTTTTCAGCACTTACGCAGAAATGCTGCTGCCCCACACCCCAAAGCCAAGTAAACAAATTTGAGCAATACCTATAGTTTTTGATGGAGCTAAGTTAATTCAACAGCAGTTTCAATTTTCATGCATTAATTTAATTTGTATACGACAATTGATAGATACAATAAAGTTTTGCACCTTAATTAGATGGATTCTAGTCTTCGTCACATACCTTAGATACCTGCGATACGATGTCGTTGCTTTTGGCTTCACCAAAAACATCTACTAGGTCCCCAAAAATGAAGGTCATTAGGGGCTGTGACAATCCATTGCCAATGGCGGCAATTGTACCTACTGTCATCAAAATTCTGTCCCAAGAATCAGAAAAGGAGAATAGCTTATAAAACGGGACGGTCTTCGTGGTTTCCGTTTCCTCAGCTTGTTCTGTTTCCAAGGTATCACTTCTTAATGTAGAATCCTGATTTATGTCAGTGACACCCATATTTACAGTTCTAATTCCTTGGTCAACTACCGGGCAGTGTAACAGTTATATATCTGTTCAGAAAAGTTCCATCAATATTAATTCAGCCTATGTAATCTTACAATCATTAAAGCTAAAACAGTTATCAAATGACTTCATAAGTATTGCTAATATTGGTTAACTGAATCTACTGGAGGCTAAAAGAAGAAAGCAAAAAAATATTCCAAAAGTCTCGAAAATAAAAATCATATCTAAACTTCTCATCCAACATAGACAGCTAAATTGGACTAAAAAAGTGCTATTTTTAGGCTTAAAATTAGTATCTGAGCCCAGCAATATCTATAAATGCCACAAAAGTCCCTGAAAATTACCAAGATAAAGACAATGCTTCAAGCAGACCAGAAAATCTTAACTGATTTAATTTTATGTTATACCAAACATCACATCTATGTATCGTAAATTCCATCGAACAGTTAGAGGACATCATAATCTGCTTCACGCAAAACAATCATATAAAAGAGATACTTAATAATGCAAGTGGAATGAATGTTGGAAAACACTGTCACCTTCACAATCAACTACCACCAATGCCAAACATAAATATTCTCAAGCAACAATACATTCAGCAAGCAAAAACAACAAAACGACTAAAACAAACATATGGAAGAAACGATTCAAGTTTCACAAATTTCTTATCTCAGAGACTGTTCAACACAGGAAAAGGCTATAACCTGCAGAAAGGAACCGCATTCTGCAGTTCTATTTCATGAAAACTCTCTGAAATATTTTCTTCCAAACGGAGATTTTCGACAGCTTCCCTGTCAATGAGGTTTGCAGGGGAAATTGAATATAGAGCCATAGGAATAATCTTTAACTAAGATATTACAAAACAGTTGACTACAGATCAACTCTCTATTTTTTTAAAGGTGTATGAAGTAAAGTCTAAGGTTCTTGACAGAGAAAGAATGCCACCTGATAGTAGCATTTCTTCTTGTGCACGATGTATGCATTGTTTATATGTTTATCTATGTATAATAAACCAGCTTGAACTCGCGTTCAACTTTAAAAATATTTTTTCACGCTAAAGTATAAGGGTTGATTACAAAAAATATCCCTAGGTATGAGGGACTGCCCCTGTGCCCCACATGAAATTTGTGTAAACTTGATAATCGTCGAATTCCAACGAAAAAAAATGAAAAAATGAAGATTAAAAAAAGTGGACGGATAAAATTACCCCAATCTAGTTTAGAACTATTTTTTAACATTGATATTACTCACAATAACGAGGTCCAGAGTTAGAGACTGTAATGATGGAGCATAAGTTTTTTAAAGAAAAAAGTTTAGAACCTTTTTTCTCGTTGTTTATGAAAAATAAGAAGGGTGAGAATTTTGGTCTGAAACTATGGATAAATGAGTTTTGGTAGTGTTATTATATTTAATTGAATTTGAGTTTGTATTTTATTTGAAAATGATAAATATGCCAAGTTTTTTGGATTTTTAGAATGGGTATAATTTGACATTGTTAGTAGCAAAGAGAATGAGTATATAGTTGTAATTATTCTTGAAATGTGCAAGAAAATTACGAATTCGATTTTTTCTTCGAACGGAATTTTGTGGGCACTAAGGTAGGCAGTTAGGTGGACGATTGGACGGTGAGGTGGTCGGCAGTATGGTGTAGCGACATAAATCCAATTTTAATATTTGGGGGCATTTTTCATGGGGAAATTGTGGAAATGAGGTAAAAATAAAAGTAAATAATCAAATTAGGGTGAAAGTTAGGAGTATTGTTTATACAAGTGGAGGCGCAATCATCAATTGCGCCTGAAAAAACAGGTTGAATGGGATGCGCAACTGGTGATTGGCCAACCACAAAAAATATTATTTATTTATTTTTTATTCCAAACGCAATAGCCAATTTGTGCCGAGTCGAGATTGAACAAAAAAAGGCTGAAAATGAAGGTGGGGTCGGATGGGGGTGGGGAGGGTGGCGCAACATAACATTGCGCCTAGTTATCTTATATATTCCAAAGGGGAGGGTGTGGCATGGGGATGGCACAACACGGTGGAAAATAGAGGGGGTAGTTTTTTTATTATCTTATATAATAATAAATTAATAACCATCTCATTTAATTAATGTGTATGAGAAATTCATAAATAATCTTTTTGTTATTTTATCTGTTCTTAACGTATAAAATATCGAATTAATTAGTTTTTTACGATATTCAGTTTGACATCCAATATTGCATATTTTTGTAAGAAGATAAACACATAGTCATAAATTGGGTCTCGATTTGAGAAGGTTGAAAATTTAAGCCTTAAATTGATGGATTTTCTTAAACTATTAGGAAAATACACATGACACAATACGAAACGGATGTCTCACAAATATACAGCTCGTGTATTACACGACAGTCTCATCTGGTTTAATATAATAATAAAGAATTGGGGTAAACCCAAATAACCAACTATACATATATTATAAATATCCAGAATAATTTTAAAACTCATTACAAAATAAAATTTTGAATAAATATATCTTGTATTTTTTATTTATTATGTTTATATTTTATTTTATGTATGCAATATGAATATCAAACTGAAGATCGTAAAAAAATAATTAATTTGATATATTATACATTAAAAAATAGATAAAAAAAATTATGGATTGATCATACACATTAATTAAATGAGATAGTTATTAATTTATATTATTTAAGATAATAAAAAAAACTAATCATCCCCTCCCCACCCGGCCACCCTCATCCCACCCCCTATTTTCCACCAACTTTGCGCCACCCCCACGCCCCACCCCTTCCCTTTGGAATTATATAAGATAACTAGCCATCCCCCACCCCACCCACTCCACCTCACCTCACCCCCACCTCCACTTTTCAATATTTTTATTGTTCAATCTATTGTCTATTGCTTTGTAATTAAAAACAAATAAAAAAATATTTCTTGAAATGGGCGCGATCACCAATGTGTTAGGCATCACGAATCATTATGAAACTAAATGAATGAACTTGAGAGAAAAATACAAATTCTATTTCTCACACGAATAGATTTACATGGAGATTTACATACTCACAAAAAAACTCTCAAAAACTCACTCAATCTCTCAAGGATTGAATTTGACCACTCTCAAGGATCTCTTTACTCTCTCTGTGATATTTTACTTACAAGGGATGATTTACAACTGATGAAATGTGTCCTATTTATAGAGGTGGGAGAAGGTGTGAATGGTTGAAAACTTCGACCATGAAAAGCTGTTGTATCTTCTTTGTCAAAATTGAGTTGCTATAGGACGGTAGGTGGTGGCTGCTTGCTTTTAGATATTGGTTGAACAAGTTTGAATTGTATTCTTCAATTCTCCCCCTTCGGCCATATCTGGAACAAGCATCTATGCTATGTCTTTGGATAAATCAAGCTTTTCTCGTGTAACCACATTCGTCAACATTTCTAATGGATTCTCCTTTATGTGGATCTTACGAGTTTCAACTATTGTCGTTCTATTGTATCGTGTATCCAATGATATCTAATGTCAATATGTTTTGTTCGGGAATGGCACATGGACTTCTTGCTCAAATCCAGAGCACTCTGACTGTCACAATGTACCTTGTAATCCTTTTGCTTGATTCCAAGTTCTTGAAGATAACACTTTAGCCACAACATTTCTTTACCACCAAAGAATATACTCGTTTGTGGATAAAGTAACACACTTATACAGTCTTGACTGCCATGAAACAGCTCCCCCTGCGAACGTGTAGATAAATCCTGAAGTAGATTTTCTACTATCAAGATCTCTTGCCATATATGCATTTGTATAGCCCTCCAAGACTGGATCAACTCCCCCATAGCAAAGACATGTTTTTGACGTACCCTTCAAGTACCTGAGAATCCATTTCACTGCCTCACAATGCTCTTTTCCGGGGTTAGAGAGAAAACGACTCATTGTTCCCACTGCATGAGCAATATCTGGTCTTGTACACACCATTGCATACATTAGACTTCCAACTGCTGAAGAATATGGTACCGATGACATTTCCTCGTCTTCATTGGATAAGGGGCATGCACTATTGATCAACTTGAAGTTGCTGGTTAGTGGAATGCTGACTGGTTTGACGTTGTTCATATTGAACCTCTCGAGCACCCATTCAATATACTTCTCCTGAGATAACCATAACCTCCAGTTCTTTCTGTCTCGAACTATCTACATTCCAAAAATTTGTTGAGCCGGTCCTAAGTCTTTCATGTCAAAGGACTTCGAAAGTTCTTTCTTCAGCTGAGTAATCTTCGTTACATCTTTTCCCACGATCAGAATATCGTCTACATATAGTAGAAGAGCAATGAAATTTCCGTCTAAAAACTTTTGAATGTAAACACATTCATGCATTAGTCTTCTTATAGACTTGACTCACCATACACGAGTCAAATTTTGTGTACCACTGCCTTGGTGCCTGCTTTAGACCTTACAAGCTTTTATTGAGCTTGCAAACAAGATTATCACCTGAAATCTCAAAACCTTCTGGTTGCTCCATTTAGATCTCTTCTTTTAGATCTTATTGGACCTCTAGCGCTACTCGGATTGACGACTGTACCCACAAACCAACATGAGTCTTTTCTAGCGCGCTTTGTCCTCACTCACGCGCACCCTAGAAAACTTCCCAGGGGGTCACCCATCCCATGTCTACTCCAGGTCAAGCACGCTTAACCTCAGAGTTTCTATGTAATTGGCACCAGAAAAGAAGATGCATCTGTTGGTATAGGTAGTCCAAATCATATCCTTTAAGCTATCTTTTAACTGTGCAATCCAGCGCTCACGAGTTCGAATCGCGGACCGCGCCGCGCCGCTCTTTTAAAGCCCATTGCGGGTAGGATCTTTGGACTAAATCCCAACAATCTCCCTCCCAAAGACTGCCAAAGATCTCGGCTCAGTGCTTGGCAACCTCCGCCCGCCAAACTCGCCGGTTCTAACGCCAACTTCTTTGATTCAAGCGTCGCGTCACGCGCCTTTCTCGGGCCCGACCACCCAAAGAACCTACACCTTGATTCTGATCTGATTTTTTACCTTATTTCGGCCATCCGCAACCTACTCTTGATTCGGTCCACCCAAAGAACCTACACCTTGATTCAGTCTATTTTATCTAAGTTCGGCCACTGGCAACCTACCCGCCGATTGTGGTCCACCCAAAGAACCTACACCTTCGATTCGATCCGTTTTACCTTAGTTACGCCACCTGGCAACCTACCCTTCGATTCGGTCCGTTTACCTCCAGCTGCGCCAACATCTCGGTTCCACCGCTCCGGCAACCTCCTCCGCTAGCGTCTTCCAAGGAATTCGAACTCGTGACTGCTCCGATACGTTGTTGGACCTCTAGCGCTACTCGGATTGACGATTGTCCCCACAAACCAACATGAGTCTTTTCTAGCGCGCTTTGTCCTCACTCACGCCGCACTCGGAAAACTTCCCAGGGGTCACCCATCCCATGTCTACTCCCAGGGCCAAGCACGCTTAACCCGAGTTTCTATGTAATGGGCACGAGAAAAGAAGATGCATCTGTTGGTATAGGTAGTCCAAATCATATCCTTTAAGCTATCTTTTAACTGTGCAATCCGGCGCTCACGAGTTCGAATCGCGGACCGCGCCTCGCGCCTCTTTTAAAGCCCATTGCAGGCAGGATGCTGGACTAAATCCCAACAGATCTCTGTGAAGAAATGTTGTCTTCACATTCATTTGTTCAAGCTCCAAGTTCATACTTGCTATTAAACCAAGAATAACTCTAATTGATGTCATCTTGACTACTGGTGAAAAAATCTCATCAAAGTTGATTCTCTTTTTCTGCTGAAATCCCTTGACTACCAGCTGAGCTTTGTGTTTCACCACTTTTCCACTGTCATGTTTCTTCAGCTTGAACACCCATTTGTTTCTCAATGCCTTCTTCCCTTTTGGAAGTTCTACGATCTTATAAGTATGATTCTTCTGCAGAGATTTCATTTCATCATGCATTGCTTGCAGCCATTTTTATTTGTCCTTATGAGATCTCGCTTCTTGAAACTCTACGGTTCTCTATCTTGAAGAAGCGAAGGTAATCGACCTCAATATCTTCTAGATGGAATACGCCCTCGTTTAGACCTACGAACTTCCTGGAATACCGAGGAGATTCACCATCATCCTGGCTTTACGATGGTACATGAGCATTTGGTAGAGCGGGTTGTGGCTCCCCCGCTTCAACACCTTCTTCTACCTCCTCATATTCTCGCCTCGGTATATCTTCCGCACTACGTCCTTTGTTTCTCACTAACGGCTCCGGTGTTGCATCCGAGATTTGAGCACCAATATTTGACTTGTGAGACATTGTGGGTTTTTCGGTGATGTCTTCTATTTGTCTTACTTTCATGGAACACTACGCCCCTACTTCTAATCACCTTCTTCCTCTTTGGATCCCATAACTGTATCCAAATTCTTCATCTCCATAGCCAATGAAAATGCATGAAGTGGTCCTTGTATCAAGCTTCTATCTAAGCTCTTTGGATACATGTGCATATGCTAAATATCCAAATACTCTCAAGTGGGAGTATGGTGGATCCTTCCCAGACCACAATTTCTCCGGAACTTCAAAATTCAGTGGTACTGATGGCGATATATTGATAAGGTAACAAGCAACTCTGACTGTTTCTCCCCAGAATGGCTTTGGAATCTTAACCATACTGAGCATGCTCGAACACGCGTTCCATGATTGTCCAGGTTCATTCTTTCGCTACACCGTTATGTTGAGAGGTGTGTGGGACCGTCTTCTCATGTCGAATGCCATATGTTTTGCAGTAGGCATCGAACACTTTAAAAATGTATTTGCCTCCATTATCTGATCGAAGATACTTTAGCATTTTTCTTGTTTCACGTTCTACCATGACATGAAACAATTTGAAATATTCAAACACCTGGTCTTTTATCTTCAAGAATACACCCACAACTTTCGGGAAGCATCGTCAATAAATGTCAGAAAATATTTGTTACCGCCTAGTGATTCAACCTCCAGGGGACCGCAAAGATCATAGTGCACCAAACTGAGCAACTCTGATCTTCTCGTTAAAGATGTACTAAACGAGACTCTTTGTTGCTTACTAAATAGACAATGATTGCAAGGATCCAGTGCAGCGTCCTTGTCAACATTGATAAGCTCCTTCTTTATCAAGGTAGACAACCCTTTCTCACTCATGTGACCGAGTCTTCCTTACATACCTTAGATACCTGCGACACAACGTCATTGCTATTGGCTTTACCAAAAACATCTATTAGGTCCCCAAAAATGAAGGTCACGAAGGGCTGTGACAATCCATTGCCAATGGCAGCAATTGCACCTAATGTCATCAAAACTTTGTCCCACGAATCGGAGAAGGAAAATAGCTTATAACGTTATGGTCTTCGTGGTATTCGTTTCCTCAGCTTGTTCTGTTTCCAGTGTATCCCTTCTTAATGTGGAATCCTGATCATTTATGTCAGTGACACCCATATCTGCAATCTAATTCCTTGTTCAACTACAGGCAATACAACAATTATACATATGTTCAAAAAGTTTCATCTATATTAATTCGGCTATGATATCAAAATAATCTTACAATCATAAAAGTTGAAACAGTGATCAAATGACTTCATAGTCACAAGTATTACTAAAATTGGTTAACAGAATCTACTGGAGTCTAAAAGAAGAAAGCAAAATAATCATGCAAAAGTCTTGAAAACCAAATGATATCTAAACTTCTCATCGCACGTAGCGGCGAAATAAAGACGAATAAGTGCAATTTTTGGCTTAAACTAGTTTCTTAGACTAGCAATATCTAAAAATGCCACAAAAGTCCCCGAGAATTACAAAGAAAACACAAAGTGCTTCTAGCAGCACTGTAATATCTTAATAATTTTATTTTTTGTAACAACACATCTATGTATCGTACATATTGTCGAACAGTTAGAGGACATCATAGTCTGCTTCTAACAAAACAATCATCTAAGAGAGATACTCATAATGCAAGTGAATAAATGTTGGAAAACATCGTCACCTTCAACCATCAACTACCACCAACGCTTCTATATTCTCAAGCACCAACACTCTCAAACAAACATATGGAAGAAAAGATTCAAATTTCACCAATTTCTTATCTCAGAGATTGTTCAACAGAAAACCGCAACAATGGAAAAGGTTATAACCTGCAGAAAGGAGTCGCATTATGCATTTCTATTTCATGAAAACTCTGTGAAATATTTTCTTCCAATCTGAGATTTTCGACAGCTTCCCTGTCAATGAGATTTGCAGGAGAAATCGAATATAGAGCCATAGGAATAATTTTTAACTAAGATATTGCAATACCGTTGACTACAGATCAGTTCTATATATTTTTAAGGTTGTGGAGTAAAGTCTCAGGTTCTTGACAGAGAAAGAATGCCACCTGATAGTAGTATTTCATTTTGTGCACGATGTATGCATTATTTATGTTTAGGGTGGCGCTAATGACACCCCTTTTTTTTATGAGTACACTCACCTTCTAAGTACACTACCTCCCACTTTTTCAAATATGGCACAATTGTTAAATACACCCCCCTTTTTTTTCCAATTTTACCCTTTCATGAAAAACCCTATGTGACACAATGGCAAGATGACACGATGGGCACATGGCACGATGACATGATAGCACGATGGCATTTTCACCATCATGCCACATGGCACGATGGCATGATGGCACGATGGGCAAAACATGACACGATGCGGCACGATGGCACAATGAATTTTTTGTCATAGCCCGTGATCGTGCTAAGTATCGCACTGCTACTGTGCGACAATATTTTTCAACCTGAAAATTTAAGAAATAACATATTTTATGCTATAAACTAATAATATACATTCATTATTTGGGGATATGAATACTTTATTGTTCGAATCTTCAACAATTTGGGCGTTGGAAAAATCTAGGGTTTGTATAAAAAAAATTAACTTTCTTCGAGAAGAAGAAAAATGTGGGTGAATGATGTTAATGTATTGAGAACTTATTTAAGTAAGGGTAATATAGTCATTTAAGCGAATGACATTTTTGCAATTTTATAGAGGTGGGTGTACTCATCAATTTTGGGGGTGTCAATAGCGCAACCATTATGTTTATCCGTATATAGTAAATCAGACGGGATCTTTTGTTGTAAAATGTTATTTATTTTACCGTACGGATGATTGACATGTTTATAAATATATACATTTTTTTGAAAGTCGACATGTGTATAAATGTTACCATATGAAAAATCCACAATTTAGGCATGATTTATGCTTTAAAATTAATATGGTAATTTTTATAGCGGATGGGATCTTCTATTCCATGGTGTTTCATCTCCTACAAATGATTGACACGTGTATAGAAATTATCATATTAAAATTCCACAATTTAGGCATGATTTATGCTCCAACCCCACAATTTCGACATGATTTATGCTCCAAAATTAATATGGTAACTTTTATACACGTGATAATCATTAGTGCGGTGGAATAGGAGATGAATATATCATCCTGGAATACATGATCACATCCGCATTTTTATATAGGCGTGTCAATTATCCATGTGGTGAAATAGGAGATGAAACACCATTTTGCAATAAAAGATCCATCGGTAATAAACCAACTTGAACTCACGTTCAACTCGGATGGGATCTTCTATTCAGGATGGTGTTTCATCTTAATGGCAACTTGTATACACGTGGGAATCATCCGTATGGTGGAATATGAGATGAAATAATATCTTGGAATAGAAGATCTCATTCGCGTTCAAACTTAAAAATATTTTTCACGCCAAAGTATATGGGTTAGTTACAAAAAATGCTCGTGGGTTAAAGGTAATTACAAAGAGGAAAAAAAACAGCTAAGTTTTAAAATTACAAAACGAACCGAATCCAGTTTGAAACTTTTTTTGTTGTTTACAGGGAAATCATAGAGGTGATAATTGATTCTTTTAGAGATTTTGAGGAGTAATTTTTATTTATGTAATTTGTTGCACCGCACTCTCGAGGACTCAATATGAAAAAGAGAGGTGTTCCTTTTACCCCGAAAGTCGTCCAGGTTTCTCTGTCTGTTTAAACTCTTTTAAGAAAAAAGACTAAAAAGCGATTTCAGGTGGCATTGTCCACAGAGAACCCACCCCAAAGGAAAATAAAAAAAATTCAATTATTCTTGTTGTTTATTTATTTATTCAAATGTCAATTTTCCTTTTTCACTAATAACATTATAATTTATGTTAAACTGGATGATGTTTTTGAAGTTATAATAGTGGCATGGCATGAGGCCTTTTGTAATATTTTGTGAATAGTCAAATGACATTTTTGTCTACTTATAAATCGGGGACATTACTACATGGAAATTTTTGGATTTTCAGGTTAATTTTTTTAAATACGTCATCAAATTTCGTTAGGTTAACTAATGTTGGGGTAAAAACTGTGCCATTAGGCGCTTGGTTGTTCTGTCATTAAGCCGAATGCTAGATGAGATAAACCTCATGTATACTTTTGTAAGTTTGAAACTTAGTGGGTTTTTTTTTTTTTGAATTACCAAACTTCATGTGTACTTTTGTAATTAGCCCTGTTATAAATGTTATTTATTATTATCGGTTTGAAAAGTATTGATTGAGAAAATATTTTCAACGAAATATTTGCAATAATTTTGTGTTATTAAAATTATAGGAGATCAAAGAAAGGGATCAACCATCTCTTATTAATTACTACTATGCTAAATAAATACATCATGAATTTGTTCATTTAGAAAATCTATCATATATACTACAAGAAAAATCAAAGTTAAACACATGTCTCCACCTTATTAATTTTGGACATTTGTCAACTTCTCATTCTTCCAATTACACATGGCGGGTTCACATTTATCCACGTAGCAACCCTATGTACAAATTTAAAAGATAACAAATAATCCAAACAACAAATTTAAAAGATAACAAATAGCCCAAAACTTAAGGATTATATCTACACCATAATTTAAATTTGTTATATTTTGATTTAGTATATCCTTTAAATTTATTATATTTTAAGTTATTATATTATATCATACGTACCAAACAATAATTTTAATAAATAAAAAATTTAAAAGATAAAAATAACCCAAAATCAATAATTCTATCTACACTATATTCTAAATTTCTTATCTTTTAATTTATCATCTTTTAAGTTATTATATTATACATATCAAATAAAATACAAAAAATAGGAATAAACACCTTCGTAATAAATAATGTAGTTTACAAAGAAGTTTTTTCATAATTTGAAGTCAATTATTTGTATTATACTCTTATAAATTTTGAATTTATTTTTCTAATATTTCTAGCTAATTAATATTTTGAATCTCATACAACTATTACAAATAAATTTGTGACATTAAAATTTTATCTTTGACAAATCTCGCAACTAACTCACGGGTGTTATTCTAGTTGTAAAAAAATTTGAATCGAGGAGTTTGCATTGGGCCCTTTAAGAGCGGTTCCTAGTAGACCTCACTAGTGTGGGTTGGGCTTCATGCAGAGAAACCAGAAACAGCCCGCTTAGAGTGGGCTTTTCTTCTGAAAAAAGCGCGGGGCACGTATGTAATTCTAAAGCAAACGGAGGACATTTCTCGTAAAAGCAGCAAAGCTTTATAAATCTCGCTCAGGGAATTAGGTTTCTCCTCAGCGCCCCAAAGCTCCAGGGAAGTTAAACGCGGTGCATTTTAGCAGCAGCGGCAGCAAACAACAACAACAATGGTGGAGAAGGGTAGTAAGGGAAGGAAGGAGGAGGTCGTTACCAGGGAGTACACGATCAATCTCCACAAACGCCTCCACGGATGGTATTCTCTCTCTCTCTCTCTCTCTCTCTCTCCGCACACACACATACGCACGTTTGTATGCTGTATTGATGTGTGTTTTTGAGTGCATTTTTATTTAAATTCGATTTTGGATCTTTAGTAGCCTCCTTTTACTTTCCTCGTTGAAATATTGAGCTCAAGTTTGATGTATAACACTGCTTTGTATTTGCATTCTCCGTTCAATACTGTGCTGCATATGCTAGTATTGTGCCTATAATCTTCTTACTGTTTTGTTGCGAGATGGTATTTAATCCTTAAATCACGTTAGCAAAATGGTTTCTGGAATTTTTGCTCTGTAACATGGAACTTGATTGCATTACCTCCAAGTCTGCCAAAATATTTGAACTTGAACGGAAGTTTAAGTAAATATGTAATGCTATGATCATAATCAATCTGAGTAAAGTTTTTGACTGAAAATAGACCGTCTGTAGAAATCCAGGGAAAATAATTGGCAATAGTTGATAATATGTTGCCCATGTTATAAGCAAGTGTTATTCCAGTTGAATTGCTATTTGGTTGTTATGAATCCCCTGTTAGACCACCATAACACTTGGTAGAGGGCCGGAGGTGATATCTAGTTTCTAAGGTGTTAGCGGAGGGCCTAGACAATTGTCGCAGAGTCGTCTTTTATTTTTATTCATATCAAAAAACTCAGGACTTCAGACTAGCTTTGCTTTTTTGAGTTTAATATGGTTCAGCTCCTACTCTCTTATTGGTATATCCGGTGGCTGATTATTTGTCATGTATTATTTATGCTCCTATTTTATCACATGTTCTTTCATTATGTCCAACAAATCTTTGCATTGTAAAAGTTGTATGCTTTGCCTTCTTTTCTCGACATAGCTGCAAACATGTGATGCTTGCTTGCGTTGGATTGTTTAAATAATTATAAGTGGTGAGATCCTACTCTAAAATGAGAAGTTAAAGTGAGTAAAATGTAGTTTCAGAAGAAATTCATTATGATTGACTAGATTCGCCTTTGCGTACGTAATTCTCAGATAAGTATACAAATGTGATCCTGGTTATCTGGCTGGTAATTCCAAGTGAAATCTGTTTATGTGGTAGCCTAAAAAAAGTTCGAGTTTTTACTTATTTTGCATCAATTATAAATGTTCTGCTGAATTTAAGTTGCAATGTTGTATTATTTGATTATACCACATGATGCTTCAGTATATCATTTGACCTGATTACATATTTGAGTGTAGTACCTTCAAGAAGAAGGCTCCAAATGCTATCAAGGAAATCAGAAAGTTTGCCCAGAAGGCCATGGGGACTACAGATGTCAGAGTTGATGTCAAGTTGAACAAACATATATGGAGCCGTGGAATTCGTAGTGTGCCAAGAAGAATCCGTGTTCGCATTGCCCGAAAGAGAACGATGACGAAGACGCGAAAGAGGAGCTTTACTCTTTGGTGACTGTTGCAGAAATTCCAGATGGAGGGTTGAAGGGATTGGGCACCCAAGTCATTGATGAGGAAGAATGATTTATTTCTGTTTTAAGCGCTTGCTAGATTCAATTTTGCTGAACCTCAGGGTCCTATTATGTTTAGGAAAGTTCATTTGAAGGATTATTATGTGACTTAATGCAATTCTACCTGTTTGAGACATGTATCTTCATTTAGTGTCAGCTTGATATTGTTTCTGTTACATTGAAAAGTACGACATTTAATTTGCTTGTGCTCATGGAGATGTGGTCTTTTATAATGGTTGGTTCTTAATTGGTCATGTTTACCTTTGTCACTGCGAGTGGATGTTTGTTTTGGCAGGAAAATTATATAAAATCTTGGTACATTTTTATGTAGAGATATTTGGTTTTTGGCCCGGAGCCTGTTACTGATCATCATTCTGTGTTTCGTGCAAATTATGTTGCAGAATGGAGGTAAATCTTGCTATCCTAATTGCCCATGAATTATGTCAATGATAATTTGAGGATGTTAGTAAAAGGGGTCAGAATGAGCTATAAGTCTAGGTTCATTTACATGTTGAAATACAATCAACGTAAAAAAGATTTACCAGATAAAACCCAGAAGAAAATGCATCTAAGTTGCCTATTTATCTAATTTCATGTTTATTTAATTAATTATGAACTATCAACTCATATTTTCATTTGTGTAAAAGATACTTATGCTGGAGGATGCATTATGAGTTTTGAACGAATCAATATTCGAATGTCTTATTGCACTTTACTTTATTTGTTTTTATATTATTCTTAGTGATGAAGTTTGTTAATTCTTAAAAAACTAGTGGTAGAACTTGTATTGTTAGGACGATTAATTTGTGTAGATTTCACCAGAGTGAGTGTGTGTGTCACCTCCCCTACTATCTCCGATCGTACTCAACCAAAAAAAGGTATTACGTTTAGCTAGTTACGAAACACAAGCATCCTAAATATATCATCTATTTACTATTAAGCCATCAAAAACTTTATGGTGGCGATATTCACACCCACAAAATTAATGAATATACCCACCTTAATATAATTGCAAAAATGTCATTCACCTAGAAGACCATATTACCCTTACTTAAAGAAGTTCTAAATACACAAATGCCATTCACCCACATTCTTATTCGTCTTGAACAAAGTTGAATTTTTTTCTATAAACCATAGATTTTTCCAATACCCAAATTATTGCATATATGGATAATATAGTGATATAGTATTCATATCCCAATATTCTTAGTTTCTAGCATAAAATATGTTATTTCTCAAATTTTCAGGTTGAAAAATACTGTCGAATAGTAGCAGTGCGACACTTGGTACAATCACACACTATGACAAAAAATCCATCGTGCCATCGTGTCGCATCCACGATGGCAAAAAACTCATCGTGCCATCGTGCCATGATGGTAGAAAACTCATCGTGTCTTCATGCCACCTAGGGTTTTGTGCCAAGGGGTTTTGTCGGGTAAAATTGTAAATTATTCGTGCCACCAGGGTTTCGTGCCATCGTGCCACTTGACACCCAATTTTCCTCTAAACACACCCACCTTCTAAATACACAACATCCACTTTTTAAAATATGACCCAATTGTTAAATACATCCCCCTTTTTTTTTCCAATTTTACCCTTTCATAAAAAATCCAGGTGACACGATGACATGATGAGTTTTCAGCCATCATGTCACATGGCACGATGATATTTTCGCCATCATGCCATATGGCATGATGACACGATGGATGATGGCATTTTTGCCATCATGCCACATGGCACGATAGGTTTTTCGCCATCGTGCCATGTGACACGATGACACAATGGATTTTTTATCATAATGTGTGATCGTGCTAAGTGTCACATTACTACTATGCGACAATATTTTTAACCTGAAAATTTGAGAAATAACATATTTTATGCTATAAACTAAGATTATGCATTCATTATTTGGGGATATGAACACTTTATTGTCCATATCTTCAACAATTTGGGCGTTGGAAAAATCTAGGGTTTATACAAAAAAAAAATCCAACTTTTCTTCAAGAATAAAAAGAATGTGGGTGAATAATGTGAGTGTATTTAGAACTTAATTAAGTAAGGGTAATATAGTCTTTTAAGTGAATGCCATTTTTGCAATTATATGAAGGTGGGTGTATGCATCAATTTTGGGCATATGAATAGGGCCACCCATTTAGTAATTATGTTATATTTTAAAAAGAGGGTGGATGTGTATTTAGTAAGTGGACGTATTCGTTAATTTTGGGGGTGTGAATTGCGCCACCCACAACTTTATTATTCATTTAAGTTCGTACTTTCCGATGTTCAATATAAAATCGTTATTAAAGTGACATTTCTGATTACTTTTCCCCTTTTTTTCCTTTTTTTATAGTTTGCGGAGAAGAAACATGATAAAACAAATTCGAAATGCGTGAGAAAAAATATTTCCCGCGTTGACGGAAGAAGCTTATCGGACACACTGCCATTCTTCCTCAGCTTCTGAAGCGGATTAGGGTTCTCTCTCTCTCTCTCTCTCTCTCTCTCTCTCTCTCTCTCTCTCTCCAATCTTTGCTAAGCACAACCAACTCTACACCCGCCCGCCCAACCCACAAGCATTTGGATTTTAAACAACTGTCCAATTCCTCCCAGCATTGGCGGATTCAGGTGTGTGAATTACATCGCGTTGTAGAATGTAATTTGGCTTTTTGAAATTAATTCACATTGTTTTTTTTCACTTGGGTAACTTGATTATCACTGTGTATTAATTTTGCAATGTGCCTAATTTTATTTTGTCGGTGCATAGCATTTTGCTTCTGTTAAATTGAGCTTAATTTTTGACCAACTTATTTGAATGATTATTTTTTACATCAATATTGGAGGTTTTTGGATCAAGGAATCATTTGCCATGTTCCTATACATGTTTTGGTAGTAACTGGCTAATACATGGATGCGATAACAATGACTGAATCTTTCAGTTCATAGAAGTTTATAGGGGAGATTTTTTTTTTGGGGGTTGAACAGGCAGGCTGCAGCATTACTTGTCAGTAGAGCATTAAAATATATGCAGCCGGAAAAAGAGATTAGAGCGTGAAAAATATATTTGTGGTTCCTTATATCAGTTGCTATAACACATTATAGAAGAAATGCTTAGGAAGCTGATGAAAATTGGTGGAAGGCTTGCATAAAAGTAAGGCATTTGTGTTTTGAGGCCTTCTAGACATGGTTTTATTTGAATTGTTCTAGAAGAGTCTCGGGGACGAGTCAATTGAAATGTCTTCCAAGTAATCTTGTTTGTACCGGTTCAACGTCATCTGAAAGCTATCTGAAAACCCATTTTCAGATGCCATTAAAGTTGATTTTCTAAAACTTTTGTGGATTTGATGGCTCTGCTTGTCTGAGTTGTTTGAGAAGAAAAGTGGTCAAGTATTATCATTTTTGTTGAAACCCTTTTGCAGGTCTCTCTCAATGAAATCACTTTATTTCAAATTTTCTAATGAAGTGAGCGAGACATTGGCTTCTTTGGATAGAAGTTTAAATTTTTGTTTTTCTGAAATCACCTGTAGAAACTCCCATTGCTTGAGAACACATCCATTTTTGCTGCGTCAGTCTATTGTTCCAAATCTCAAAATACTAACCACATGTTTTTCCTGATTCTAAGTTGTCTCCCTGTGTTTCTATTCCTTAATGATCAAGAGAACAACATATCCAATGATTGTGTAACTCATCTTTTAGTTTACTATGTAGGTACCCAACTTTCAATCATATGCAATTTGTAATAGATGGAAAGCAATCTGCAAAAGTCTCTAAACTAGGCATCCTGCTGACAGTTCTGATGCAAAATATGTTTCTGGACTCAGTACCATTCTGGTTGCGACGATACAGGAAGCCAAAGACAGGATTTCTCAGATAGAATATATATTTTGCAGTCAACTTTTTCCAAATTTTCAATTGAATTCTCAAAGCTTGCAGAAAATATATTCTGAAGCAAGGGAAGCTGCAGAAGATGCATATAAAGAAAAGGAAAAAGAACTGCTACTCGAGATTAAGAAGCTTCAGAGTCAGAAGCAGCAGGTTATTGAAGAAAACCAATTGCTGAAGTTAGAGAAGGCAAAAGTTGTTGACATGGAAAGCCAGTCATGTAACCGTTTCAAGGAGCTTGAAAAAGAGTTGAAACAGAAAACTGTGGAAGCGAATGAGGGGAGGGAAGCACATCAAAATCTGCAGAAGCTTCTTGAATCAAAATCATCCCTTTTACATAGTTACAAAAAACAGTAGTAGAGCTGGAAAAAAAAAATGCCATGCTTCTGAAAATGCAAAAGAAGCTGGAGGTTGGAACTGAGGAATTGCGACTAGAGGTAATGAAGAAATCTAAAGAAGTGGATGAGGTAATGGAGTTGCAGAATAAGCTTCTCCAAGTAAATCAATCAAAGGCCTCTTTGATAGTACAGAAAGAAATCCAAATGAAGAAGTATGAGGAGAAATCAAAGGACTCATTTCCAAACTCGAAAAAGATGGAGAATAAAGTTAATGAGCTTCTGTCAGGACTCAGAGACAAGACGGAAGAAGTAGATAAGGGAAGGAACTGCAAGGAAATTTGCTAAGAAAAATTGAATTTCAAGCCTCAGAGATAATGAATAATGAACAACTATTGGATAAGTATGAGAAGGAGAATAGGCATCTTATGGCAGAAGTAAAGAGTTTGGTGAATCGTGCGGATGAGCTCCGGAAGGAATTAGGGAAGAAAAATCTTGAACTGGAGGAGGTAAGAAAACTGCAAATGCAGCTACTCCAACAAAATGATTCATTAAATTTTGAAAGGATTAAGAGAGGGAAGGCATTGGAAGAGTTTGAGGAGAGGAAACTGCTTTTGGATAAACAGAAAGGCTTAGAAAATGAAGTTTATAAGCTTCAGCAAAGTGTCTCTGAGAGAAGCAAAGAGTCTTCTGCAGGGATGGAGTTGCATGGGAAGTTGTTGCAGCAGATCGAGGTTAAAGATTCTGAAATAGCGGCTGAAAGGAGGAAAAGAAAGGATGTTATTGCTGCTTATAAGAAGCTGAAATCTCAATACAACTATCTCCTCAAAAAACATTCTCTTACTCAAGAATCTATGCTGCCTCTTGACAAAATGGACGATGAAAGTGAAATAATCAGGCACAATCAGATTCCAGTAACATCACGTGGTAAACTCCATGGTTTTACATTCTGTTCTGCAAGTTTCCTTTTTCCAGCATGGTTACCTTATCAGTTTTTTTTTCTCTTTTTGCTTTTTTGGGATGTGAATTGGACTTGCTGTAAAACGTCTTGGTTTACATACACATTATTGAGCATCACTTGATCAAAAACTGGAAAAACATCTTGCTTCTAATCCTACCATTATAGGGCATGCAGGATTTAGGTTAGTTGATATCCTATATTTTTTATCAATATTTTTCGTGGAAATTGTTGTTGGCTTTAGTTTTTTTCTGTTCAATAGGGCCATGTCTTAATTTTTTTTTCTATTTTAAAATATCTCTAATTGCAGTTCTGGAGAATAATAAAGTTTCTGGCATTGCCAATGATGTAACAAAACCAGCGGATGAGCAGGAAGTATTAGAGGACAATAAAGGAGTTGTATCCATTCAAAGAGCTAGTCCTGTCTCACCATCTACTTCAAATATTAACATTGCTCCAAAGTGGCCAAGTAGTACAAGATCATGTCCACCAGTCGGTGCAAAACGTCCCTAATTCTTATTGGAGGGATACCAGGTCCCACCAGAGCCGTGTAAGGACCCGACCCCCATGATGATTTCCTTGATACTCCTCTGGAGAACGTCAGAGAAAACTTAGGGAGGGCTACGAAGGAAGATATTCCTGATTTCCCTAAAACGGGTCCAATAAATATGAGCATTGATAACTCTGATGATTCGACACAAGACATGAATGCTGATGATGGACCACAAAAGCTGCACATGTCACCTCCAAAGGTTGGACCATCAGGTTTTAAATATGTGGAACCAGTACGAGAAAAGAAATCTGAGAGGAAAGTCTGAAAGGCGTTGAATGCAAGCAATGTAAGTTCTATGATGCTGTTCTCCCTGGTGCAGGCAAAAACTCCAACGGTGATAAGCAGAACATCCGCTGTGAGCATCATGATGGAGTGTCGAGGCATCGATATAGATATGCACCTCCTTTGACTCCCGATGGATTTTGGAATATTGGATTTGAATCTGAAATGTAGGTTCTTGACTCTTGAGTTATCATATATTTGGATTGATAATTACGAGTAATAATAAATACATTCTTTCTAAAATTTAGGTTCTAAAGTGATTACCATAGAATCAACTGTTCTCTGATTTAATATACTAATTAAAGCACCATATATATATATATATATATATATATATATATATATTCCATGCTCTTCGTTCTTCAATTTCCATAAATCCTCAAGGAGATTATGTTGTGTTTAGTGGTGGATCTGCATGGTTGATTAAGAATGTTAATAAATTAAAAAATGCATGGTAAAAGTGAAGAGTGTACAAAAGCTTGAATCATGCACAGCTTTCTTATGGTCGTCCTTGATAACAGAAATACTTCACCAAACTATAATTAGTTTGTACGATAGCAGTGAAAGAAATTATTTCTCTTCTAGAGAGGTGTCCATATATCTCCATATGTATAGTGAAATATTACTGCAT